>LFZO01000431.1:0-35391 GCA_001578225.1 Pseudocercospora musae | reverse complement strand
TAATAAAGGAACGGAAGGGTAGCTATTAGCGCTATACTATAGAAAGAAATAACTACTCTATCCTTAAGGACTACGATACTAGTAGTATATATAGAAGAAATGACTAGTTTGTCCTTTAGGACTACGATAATGGTAGTATACATAAATAATAATATGTTCTCTATCTCGATATTTCGCAATTTCTACTTTTCTAATATTTCTATTATTCGCTATAAACCTATTAAATTTTTAGGTTTGAACCTAGACAAACTTCCGGTTCCCTAAGATTAGACCTAGACAAATGGGTTGGGTTCGGTTTTAAACCCGAACCTAACCCGAACTAACCTACTAGGACGTCTAATCTATCGCCTTACTCTTCCCTTATCGAAACTATATCTATAGCTTAAGGATCGGAGTACTACTATCGTCCTTCCCGTCTATCCCGTCCTCCCTATCTACCCTATCCTCTTTCCCTATAAATACGAGGTAGCTAAGTACCTATAGCGGTAGCGACCTCTAGATAAGCGCTAGGAGGTCCTACTAGCTACGCGCGTCGCTAACGACTATCTAGGATACTACCGCGTTATGTACGCTCTACTAGAACTCTACTACGATAGGCGCCTCGCTATAGAGGATCTATCGAAAGTTACGTATTAGCCTTACGAATACGTCCTCTATAGTTATCGAGTCGTCGAGATACGCGACCTATAAGTAGAGGAACGGATCTAGGAACTATACTAGGAACTATAGCGTCTAGGTCGGTACTACGTTCGCCGCTATCGTAGGCGTTAGATCTAGCCGGATATATATATAGGTATACGTATCGTAGATATCGTACGTATATATAGTAGGTATTATATATATATATAGTAGAGTATCTATATAGAGAGAGCGTAGTAAGGGAGTTATATTAATACCGCGCCTAGCGCTATTACGTAATCGGTATATTACATAATCGGTAAATTACGTAACTAGCTTGGCGGGTAATTGATTTATTACGTAATACTAACTTATCGATTAGTAACGCTAAGTAATACTACTAGATAAGTTATTAATCGGCCTAAGCTAAGGATAGTTACGCTACCTCGTTACGATCTATAACTACCTCGCTACTACCTCTAGGCTACTTTACTCCTCTAACGATCTCGTAGCCGACTTCGGGTTCAGGTTAGGGTTAGGAGGTTTGGGTTAGGGAGGATAGGGATACCGTCGGATTTATTCGACCTTATAAGTATCCTAATCCTTCTACTAAATATGTTTTAACTATCTATATTACGTAGGGATAGATTATCGATTAGACTATCTATCTCCGCGCCTCCTCCTTAAGGTCTACCTCTACGTAAAAGCTAAGGGTTAGTTAAATCTAGAGCGCTCCGGATTTCGCTTAGTAGGTCCCTTATATCTATAGTTAGTAACGGCTACTAAGGATATACTAATCTCCGTTATCTCGACTATAGTAGAGATATATCGTACCTATAGGAATCGCTTAGATTATTAATACTATATAGCGTTAGTTCCGCTTTACTTCGACCTTTAACTCTATTTCTCTCTATTACCTTACGTAGTAACCGCGTATTTCTATTATATATAGCCGTTATATATAGCTTAGTTTAGGACTATCGGTATCTACTATCTACTTTACTATCCGAAATTATCTATACGTAGCTAGTACTATAGTACTATATATTAGAAGTATCCTTCCGATCTCTTCTTCTTTCTATATATATCCCTATATCCTACTCGCCTTTACTATATCCTCTACCTTAATATATCCTATTCGAGTAATCGCGATAGCTCTACTAGTCGTAGAATTAGTTACGGAGACGGCTCTAATAATCGCGGTAGCGGCTCCTACTATTGCGGTAGTTATAGTAGCTATAGTAGTATACCTAACCCTCGCTACTAGATTACTAGCCCTTTCTTTAGTATTCGTCTATAGCCCTCCCTACTACTAAGCTCTAGTCTACTAAGCTCTAATCCTTCCTTCTTTCCCTCTATTCTTTAGAGTTAGCTAGTATAGTCTATAAACCTACTATCGAGCTCTAGTTCTTTAAGTACCTATCGGTCCTCCTTTACCTTCTATAATTAGAGTTAGCCCCTAAATCTACCTCCGCTATAGATAATCGATACTCCTACTACGTTAGCGCTATTAGTCCGTCGATAGTCTCCGCCGCCTCGTATAGGAGAGTTGCCCCTCCGTTAGGAGGCTATAGACTAATAGGTATACTAGGTATCTAATCCCCTTAGCTCGCTAGAGAGGGACGTCTTCTATAACGCGATCGAATAGGTTATAGAGTAGATAATACGTACGTCGGTCTCGCCTACGACTTCGTCTAGAAGTAGTACTATTATAGCTAATACTCCTCTATCTCGTAATCTAACCTTCCTAGGCGTAGATCCCGCATAGCGCCTTACGTAGGCGTAGCTTATAGCGAATATATAGGCTACTATAGGCTAGTCCCAAGATCTAGACTAGCGTACCTAAGAAGGTATCTAGCGTAATAAGGCCGTTACGCGAACGAATAATAAGGATATAGGTCGGATATATCCCCCTAGTAGTATTCGTACTCTATAGGGCCTAGCGAGTCTAGATAGTAGTCCTCTATAGAGTAGTAGCTAGGATTCTAATAAACTATCGCCTACTAGTAATATACTACTCTTCTAGCGTATACTTACTCTATCTATACGCTTCGAAGGCCGCCCTAACCTTATAGTAGATTATCTACCCTATAATCGTTATCTTAAGAATATCTACGATAGTAAAGTAATCCTAGCTAAGGTCGAAGAGGTATATCGGAAGACTAGTTCCTAGCGATAGTAATAGTACGATCCCTATCGTTAAGATCGATCGAAGTAGAACTACGAATAGTTAGTATAGTAGTCTACTATCTAAGAGATTAGGGATCGTATCGGTTCCTTCTTCTACATTAATATTATTATCTTCTACTATGCCTTTAATATATTAGAGATCCTTTACTAGCTCGTATTATTAAAGGAAGACGAGGGAAAGCGTTAGGAGTAGGAGAAGTTATAGTACTAGTATACTTATAAGCTCCGCTCTATTATCGAGGAATTCTATAGTAGTAAAGGCTATATATAGAAGAGTATAGTTAAGGGGATTTATAAAAAGCGCGAGGCGAATAGTAGTAGTTCTTAGGATAGTATATACTACCTCGGTTAGACCTATTACTACGCTAGCTATAACGGCCTAGTAGAGAGTCGAAACCTCTATCCCGACCTACCGCCTTCTAATATCGTTATAGACCTAGAAATCGAGGCGACTATCTATTAGTATATACGAGAGAGAAAGCTAAAGAAGGCTCGTAAGTAGTACTATAGCTAGAATGCGGAGTAGTTATAGGTATAGGGAGTCCGCTTCTAGCCTACTAGCTTAGTACTACTAGTAGTACCTCTAGCTCTACTATAGAGATCGGTATCGGTAATTTCTCGATATCGGATCGGTCTATCGTACGCCTACTATCGCTACTCTATAGGGGGCTTAGCCGAGGGAAAGGATAGCGGATTCTTATCTAGCTATCCTCTTTCTAGTTAAGGGCGCGATAGCTATAGAGGTCTAACGCTAGAGGCGTAGTCGGCTATCTTATCCGGATCCGTCGGTTATCGCTACTATAGTATCTTTAGCTTTAGGCCTACTAGCTTAGCGTCGCTAGCCGTACCTCTAGCTCTACTACCGAGATCGGTATAGGTAATTTCTCGATATTAGATCGGTCTATCTCGCGCCTATCCTTAGTACTCCTTATAGGACACGACCGAGGTAAAGGATAGTAGATTCTTATCTAGCCGCCCTCTCCCCGGTCGAGGGCGCGATAGCTACGAAGGCCTAACGCTAGGGGCGTCGTCGGTAGCTATATACCTAAGGATAGAGTATCCCTCTAATTAGGACTATAAGTACTCCCTACTTGCCTATACGAGGTAGAATGTTTCCTAGCGCGAGTAATTAGTTATTACCTAGTAACGCTTAGTATTACTATTAGATAAGTTATTATAACGTCGCTCTATAGAGTCCGTTCTATAGCTAGTATCTAAGCTATATTACGGAAACCCTATCCTAGACGCGGAATTAAGATACTATTCTACTAAAGCTAGTATATAGACTTGAACTATATCTATCGGGTTATCTTTCGGGATAGCTCGATATAGAATCGGCGCCCGATTTATAATCGAAGATAGCGACGGCGAGGATACTAGATTATCTACCGCGTCTTAGGATAGTTAAGGAAGGAGCTACGCTATAAGGTATCGGTCCCTCGATAGTCTCGCCTATAGGGTCTAGCGCCCCTACTCGTAGACTTAACGGATTATAGTAAGTACTACGTAATCGAATATCTCTACTAACTAGGTAGGGATCGGCCGGATAAAAGAAGAAGAGGTCCTCGACTTCGTATAGTAGAAAGGTATAGAGGTCTTCTACGAGGCCTATATAATGTCCCTTAACGACGACCTCGACTAAGCGTTAAAAGATAGACTAGATACGCCGCGACTAGCAAATAACGTTAGGATTATCGATAGATCCGAGACGGTCTAGAAGGAGCTATATATAGCGAAGAATAGTATCGAGAAGGAGAAAGAGTATCTTGCCTATACTCCCTTATAAACGAAATTTAAATACGATTTTATTTATCCTATCGAATAGCGACTCGGAAGAGGGAAATAGGGTATAGAGTTTAGTAGAGATAAAGGATAGCGGGTTCTTACCTCCCTATCCCTCTCTATAGTCGAGGGCGTAACGGCTATAGAGATCTAATACTAGGGGCGTAGTTGGCTATATTACCTAGAGCTATCGATTATTTCGGGTTAGTATCTTCTAGTTTAGGCCTACTAGCTCGGCGCTACTAGCTATGTCTCTAGCTCTACCGCTAAGATCGGTATAGGTAATTTCTCGATATTAGATTAGTCTATCTCGCGCCCGCCCTCGATACTCCTTATAGGATATAACCGAGGTAAAGGATAGTAGGTTCTTACCTCGCTAGCCCTCTTCCTAGTCGAGGGCGTAACGGCTATAGAGGTCTAACGCTAGGGGCGTAGTCGGCCGTCTTATCTAGACCCGTCGGTTATCGCTACTATAGTATCTTTAGCTTTAGGCCTACTAGCTCGGCGGTAGAGCTAGAGGTATAGGTAATTTCTCGATATCGGATCGGTCTATCTCGCGCCTATCCTCGGTACTCCTTATAGAGTACGACCGAGGTAAAGGATAGTAGGTTCTTACCTCGCTAGCCCTCTTCCTAGTTAGGGACGTAATAGCTATAGAGGTCTAACGCTAGAGGCGTAGTTAGCTATCTTGCCCGAAGCCGTCGGTTATCGCTACTATAGTATCTTTAGCTTAAGGCCTACTAGCTCGACGCTACTAGTAGTACCTCTAGCTCTACTACCGAGATTAGTATCGGTAATTTCTCTATATCGGATCGGTCTATCTCGCGCCTACCCTTAGTACTCCTTATAGGATACGACTAAGGTAAAGGGTAGCGGATTCTTACCTCGCTAGCCCTCTTCCTAGTCGAGGGCGCGATAGCTACGGAGGTCTAACGCTAGGGGCGTCGTTAGTAGCTATATGCCTAAGGATAGAGTATCCCTCTAATTAGGACTATAAGTATTCCCTACTCGCCTATATAAAGTAGAATGTTTCCTAGCGCGAGTAATTAGTTATTACCTAGGATCGCTCGGTATTACTATTAGATAAGTTATTATTTCGTAAACCCTAACCCGATCCAAGATACTAGATTAAGATACTATTCGACTAAAGTAAGGATATAGATATAAACTATATCTATAGAGTTATTGTTTAGGATAGCTCTATAAAGAATCGATATCCGATTTATAATCGAAGATAGCGATAGCGAGGATACTAGATTACCTACTATACCTTAAGATAGTCCTAAGGATAGGTTCTCGTAAGGAAGGAGCCGCGCTATAAGGTATCGGTCCTATAATAGTCTCGACTATAGGATCTAGCGCCTCCTATTAGGGACCTTGCGGGTTACTCTAAGTACCGTATATTACGGACCTTATCCTCTATAGATCTTATGTTTATCGAGCTCCTTAGCGACAAGGTCGGGATTAGCCGGATAAAAGGAGAAGAGGTCCTCGACTTCGTAAAGTAGAAAGGTAGTAAACCTAGACCGAGCGTTAAAGGATAGACTAGATATACTCTAATCGGGAAACGAAGTCTAGCTTCTATAAAGCCTACAAAGTGCGCTAAAACGATAACCTCGAATAGGGGCTAAAAGATAGACTAGGCTAGCCGCGACTAGCTATTATAGTTAAGATTATTAATAGATACGAGATAGTCTAGAAGGAGCTTAATATAGCGAAGAATAGTATCGAAAAGGAGAAAGAGAATCTCGAGAATATACTACCTATCCTTCCTTTAGAGTCTTAATAAACGAAATACAAACGGGGTTTTATTTATCCTATCGACTAGCGACTTAGAAGAGCGAGATAGGGCGTAGGGTTAGACGGAGGTAAAGGGTAGTAGATACTTACCTCTCTACCCCTCTCTATAGTTAAGGGCGCGATAGGTAGAGAGGTCCTATGCGGAGGGCGCGGCCGGCCGTCTTATCTAGAGTAAATCGCTACTAACGGATAATAGTATACCTAGTCGCTCTTCTACGAAGCCTATAAAACGTACCTCTACGATAGCCTCGAAGAGGGATTAAAAGATAGACGAGATACGCTATAACCGGTAATTAAAGTAAAGATTATAAATAGATACGAGACGGTCTAGAAGGAGCTCAATACGGCGAAGAATAGTATCGAAAAGGAGAAAGAGAATCTCGAGAATACGCTACCTATACTTCCTTCGGAGTCTCAATAAACGAAATATAAGTAGGGTTCTATTTATCCTATCGAGTAGCGACTCGGAAGAGCGAAATAGGGCGTTAGGTAGGATAGAGATAAAGGGTAGCGGATACTTACCTCGCTATCCCTCTCCGTAGTCGAGGATATAGTAGCTACGGAGGTCTAATACCGGGGGCGTAGTAGGTAGCCCGGCGTAGAGCTACTAGGGGAGAGATCGTATACCTAAGGCTAGAGTATTCCTTCGATAGGGACTATAAGTATTCCCCCTCGCCTATACGAAGTTGAAGGTTTCCTAGCGTAAGGGATAAGTTATTACCCGGTAATACTTAGTATTACTATTAGATAAGTTATTATAACGTCGCCCCGTAGAACCCGTTCTATAGCCGGTATCTAAGCTAGTCTCGGGCCGAAAGGATTCGTAGCGTAGGTCTAGGGAGAGCAAGGTATCTACCGCTATAATATCGCTAGTACGTCCCGAATATAAACTATTATAGTCGATGTATCTAATATAACGGTAGTCTCGTAGGCTCGGATCTATTATAGTAGCTACCGAGGAACCCTAGTTATTATATAAAACTAGCTAATAGTAGCCTCTATACTATAGGGTAACGTCTAGACGAGTTTGTCTTAGCGCCTAGGCTAGATATACTATACTAAAGCTAGACCTCCCCTCTAGCTAGGACTTCGGATAAAGTATATCTATATAACTAACGGATAGATCCGTACTAAACAAGACGATTTAGAATAGTATAGATAAGTAGAATATAGATACGCGTATAGAGAGCGATAGGTAAGATAGGGTCCCTTTAGTAAAAGGGTCCTAGGTAGTAAACAAGTAGACTAACCTATCTTAGGTAAGTAAAGGCAAGCGTAACGTAGAGTATTTAGAGGAAGGGTCTCTCTCTAAGGCTTCCTTCTTTTCTTCTTCGTAGTCCGTCCTATTAAGATCGCTACTATACCGATTTACTTAATCTAATTTATTTCGCTCTTCGACTTAGATCTTTAGATTATTAGCGCCTCCTAGACTACGCTTCCTAATAGGATCGCTATCGATACGATATTGCCCTCTACGCTAGGCCGTATAGTCGAGACGTCTATAGGCGAGAAGGTTATAGAGATCCGTAACGAGCCTCGCTACGCGTTTAGATAGATAGGTAGTGCCCTAGTATAGCGCGACCTCTAGTTAGCTAACGGATAGTAGAAGATATCGTATCTCGGTTAGAAGGATCTATAGATTAAGGCTATATACGAGGGCCCTAGGATTAGGGTTAGGGTAAGTCTTAGCGCTAGTAAGCTTACTAATCCGCTCGTACTAGGGCGAGCCTAGCGTTACCTAGAGGCTTCTAGAAAGGAAAAAATAGCGATATCGGTTTAAAGGGGGCTTCTTAGCTCGATCGATTAGGAGACCGATATCTTCGTTATCGACTTTATATTTAATATTCTATAAAAACCTAGATTAAAATTATATCCTCTTTAGATCGAGGGGAAAAGGAAGGAAAGGGAAGACTAACGAATAGTATAAGAGTAGCTCTATCTCTCTTCTACTCTATTCCTATATCCTTTCCTCTATTCGCTATCTAGAGCCTACTAGCGGAAAGGATAGGGGAAAATCTTAGCGCTAGCGAGATAACTAGATCGCTTGTATTAGGGCGAGATAGCTTACGTACTTATAGTAGGAATATCCTCTCTTCGAGTACTATATACGAGTTATACTCGTAAATACGACTAGCTTTAGCTACTAACTCTCTTCCGCTTTTAACCCTATTCTTCTCCGACTTATTCCTACCTTCTTAGACGCCGTATCGAGATACTATTCTACCGAAGTAAGTATATAGACTTGAACTATCTCTATAGGGTTATCTTTCTAGATAGCTAGACAAAGAATCGATACCTAATTTATAATTAGAGATAGCGACGGTAAGGATACTAGATCGTCTACCGTACCTTAAGATAGTCCTAAGGATAGACCTCGAGCGAGGAAGGAGCTACGCTATAACGTATCGGTCCCTCGATAGTCTCGACTATAGGATCCGACTATAGGGATAGCGCCTCCTATTATAGACTTAACAGATAATAGTAAGTCCTATATAATCGAACCTATATTACGGAGTAAGTCTACTATAGATCTTATATTTATCGAGCTCCCTAGCGACAAGGTAGTAGCTAGCTAGAGGAAAGAAGAGGTCCTCGACTTCGTATAGTAGAAAGGCATAGAGCTCTTCTACGAAGCCTACTAAATATACCTAAACGATAGCCTCGAACGAGGATTAAAAGATAGACTAGATACGTAGCGACTAGTAAACAAGGTTAAGATTGTCTACGGATCCGAGACGGTCTAGAAGAAGGACCTAAATATAGCGAAGAAGAGGATCGAAGAGGAGGGAAGTATCTCGAGAATATCTTATATATAGCGTAGGGTTCGATAGAGGTAAAGGATAGTAGGTCCTTACCTCGCTATCCCTCTCTACGATAGAGGGCACGATAGCTATAGGATCTTACGTAGAGGGAGCGGCTAGCGATCTTACCTTAAGTAAATCGCTACTAATATATAATAGTATATCTAGTCGATCTTCTATATAGTCTATAAAACGTATCTCCGTAACTATCTCGAATAAGCGTTATAAGATAGACTAGATACGCTACGACCGGTAAACAAAGTTAAGATAATTAATAGATACGAGATAGTCTAGAAGATACTAAATATAGCGAAGAATAGTATCGAAAAGGAGAGAGGGTATCTCGAGAATATCTCTAATCGGAAGTCGGGTCCGATAGAGGTAAAGGATAGTAGGTCCTTACCTCGCTACCCCTCTCTATAGTAGAGGACACGATAGCGATAGGGTCTTACGTAGAGGGGACGGCCGGCTATCTTACCTCGAGTAAATCGCTATCGATATATAATAGTATACCTAGTTAATCTTCTACGTAGCCTATAAAACGTACCTCTATAACTATCTCGAATAAGCGTTATAAGATAGACTAGATACGCTATAACTAGTAAACAAAGTTAAGATAATTAATAGATACGAGACGGTCTAGAAGATACTAAATATAGCGAAGAATAGTATTAAAAAGGAGAGAGGATATCTCGAGAATATCTCTAATTAGGGATCGGATCCGATAGAGGTAAAGGATAGTAGGCCCTTACCTCGCCGCCCCTCTCTATAGTTAAGGGCGCGGCTAGCTATCTTACCTAGAGTAAATCGCTACTAACGTATAATAGTATACCTAGTCGCTCTTCTACGAAGCCTATAAAACGTACCTCTATAACTACCTCGAATAGGGATTAAAAGATAGACTAGATATACTACGACCGGTAAACAAGGTTAAGATTATTAATAGATACGAGATAGTCTAGAAGAAGCGAAATATAGCGAAGAACGGTATCGAAAAGGAGATAGGGCATATCGAGAATACCTTAGTTATACTTCGTTTAGAGTCTAAACGAACGTAATATAAATACGGTTTTATAAATCCCGTCGACTAGCGACTTAGAAGCGCGAAATAGGGCGTAGGGTTCGATAGAGGTAAAGGGTAGCGGGTCCTTACCTCCCTATTCCTCTCTATAGTCGAGGATCTAGTAGCTAGGGAGGTCTAAGGCTAGGGGCGCGGTTAGTAGCGTAGCGTATAGCCGCTAAGAGAGAGGCCGTATACTAGAGGCTAGATTATCCCTTAGATAGGGACTACGAGTACTCCCTATCTACTCGTATAACGTTAAAGGTTTCCTAGTACGAGGAATAAGTTATTATATAGTAGTACTTAGTATTACCGTTAGATAAGTTATTATAACGTTATCTCTAGGATCTATAGGCACGTCCCGTAGTCGATGTATCTTATAATATAGTAGCCTCGTTAGCTCCGATCGCTACCGATACGATATTGTCCTCTATACTAGGCTATATAGTCGAGACGTCTACTAGCTAGGAGGTTATAGAGATCTATAACGAGCCTCGCTACGCGTTCGGATAGATAGATAGTATCCTAGTATTACGTAACTAGAAGACATTATATCTCGGTTAGGAGGATTCGTAGGCAAGCGCCGTATACGAGGGCCCTAGGATTAGGGTTAGGGTAAATCTTAGCGTCGGTAACCTTACCGAACCGCTTATACTAGAGCGAGACTAGTATCGTCTAGAGGCTTCTAGAAAGGGAAAAATACTACTATCGGTTTAAAGTAGGCTCCTTATCTTAATCGATTAAGAGACCGATATCTTCGTTATCTACTTTATATTCTATATTCTATAAAAACCTAGATTAAAATTATATCCTCTTCGGATCGAGGAGGAAAGAAAGGAAAGGAAAGATAGACTAATTATATTAGAGTAGCTCTATCTCCCTTCTACTCTACCTCTCTATCTATTCCTCTATTCGCTAATAGAGAGAATAGGGTAATTCTTAGCGCTAGCTAGGTAACTAAATCGCTCGTATCGGAGCGAGACTAGTATTACTTAGAGGCTCGTTAGAGGGGAAAAATATCGGTATCGGTTTAGAGAAGGGTCGTTAAGTCGATAGATCGGAAGACCGATATTACTATACTAATCCTAGTATTTAACGTTCGATAAAATCCTAGAGGAAAATTATAGCCTATCTAGGTTAAAGGGAAAAGGGAGGGACTACGCCCCCTCCTTTACTAGCTTTATAGATTCTATAGGCGTCGTAGGCTAAGTAGGATACTACTACCTTCGTATATTACCTAAAGGTCTCGTTAGTAGGCGTTAGGTTCGGATCGCTTCGGCTAAGTTATTATCTAGTAACGCTTAGTAGTACCGACTAATAACTTATTATTACGTCCCTATCCTAACTCTCTATAAGGCTATAGCTCGCTATACTACTATAGCGTCCCTCCTATCGATAGTCGCTACCCTTACGCCCTAGCTTATAGAAAAAAAAAAGGACCTCCCTATATTCCCTTTAGCTCGCTTGCCCCCCTATCCTATCCCTAGCTAAGCTAAAGCGCCTATAAAGCTAATCGGCCGATCTATCGAACGCGAGCCCTAGGCCTCGTAAAGCTAAACCTCCCCTATCTCTATACTCTCTTATATTCGAGCTAGGATCCTCGTTCGCCTATCCTATCCCTAGCTAAGCTTAGGCGCCTAGAGAGCTACCGCTTCCCTTCCTACGTCGCCCTTAATCCGATTAAGTAAGTAGGCTAACTAGCGTTAAGGTCTATATAAGGATCCCGAGAGTATCCTTATTATCTCTAAATCGGTAAGCGAGTAGGCTAATTAGCGTTAGGTCTCGTAGCCCTACTTCTAGAACCGATATAGTCCCTTCCCGATCTAGCCTAGTATACGTACTCCTCTATATCTAGGCTATCCCTCTCCTCCCTTCCCTCTATATCTTTCCCTTTAGCCTTACTATAGATATCTTCCTTCTCTAACCTATCCTACCGCTTCCTCCTCCTCGCTTACTACGTACCTTAGTAGTCCTTATCTTCGAGAATATCGCCCTACTAGTCGATAGGATACTAGACGATCCCTCTCCTTTCTATTTACGAGCCTATCGCTTCGTTAGTATCCTCGATACCTATAGCGTAGCGGAGTAAGTAGTAGTAATAGCGTTTAGCCTTAGTCGATCCTAATATAGATCCTAGGCTATCCCTAGCTATAGTATCCCTTAGCGCGATCTAGGAGGAGAGTAATATAATAGTAGTTAATACGACCTTAGCTTCGGTCGAAAAAGCGCTCTATAATAGAGAAGAGGCTAAGCTAGATATAGGAAGAGACGCGAGTATAGCTATAACTAACGAGGCTAATACTCTAGTAGTTAGTATAGAAGGTATAGTTCCCCTCGCTTACCCTTAGCCCTTCGCTTACTATCCTATAGATCCTTAGTTAGATATAGTAGATATAGCGGATATAGCGGATATAGTAGATATAGCGGATATAGTAGATATAGTAGATACTATAGTAGACTTAGTAGTAGTTCGCTTTATATCTATCTATATCGCTTCCCTTACTATCGAGCCTAGTCTCCTTACTATTCTCGAGACGTAGTACGTTTCTTATAACTCTAGTCTAGGGAATTCGGTAGATATCCCTATCGATCTTACTAGTAGGCTAGCTACCTATCGCCCTCTAGTCGAGGAGTACGCTAAGGTAAGGAGGATTAGGAGTAATATCTAGTAGTTAGTTATTAGCGTCCTTAAGTCTCTAGCTATAGCGCTTAAGGCGATTACTACTAAGGCTACTACTCGATAGATACTCTATAACCTTTAGGAGTATCTCGCTAACGAGGCTTATAGGATTAGTACCTAGGAGGCCTACCTATCGGAGTATTAGTCGATTATTAAGAGTATCTACTAGGATCCTAAAGCTATCCCGTTCCTCGGACTCCTTAACCCTACTACCTATACGAAGGAGGGGTTTTAGTAGACCCTTCCTAACTACGTCTACGATACTATCGATCGCGGGAAGAGGTACTAGACCTTAATCGCTAACTATCTCTATACTATCGCTAATAGCTAGGGAAAGGATTAGTAGAAGGTCCTCTATAAGAAGGACCTAGAGCTCCTTCTAGTAAAGCGCTACGAGGTAGTTAGTCGGAAGGGAGCTAGTAGGGAGGCTAGCCTAACCTACGATCCTATATACTAGCCCTAGGACCTCCTTAAGTACCTAAAGTAACTCGTATAGCGTAGCTATATACTCGAGTAGTTCTACGTCTATATCTATCTCTAGATTAACTACTATAGCGATCCTATTAAGTAGAGGTAGCTCTCCCTAAAGAGAGTCCTGGCCGTCCTATACCTAACCCTCCTCGATATCGTCGTAATCCTCGATAGCTAGGAGGCTAGCTTTATCCTATAGGATCTCCTCGAGTAGGCAATATACGATCCTACTATACTTAGTATTACTTCCTAGTACTAGAGGTAGTTAGAGAAGGAAGAGAGGAAGCGGATAAAGTAGGATAAGGTAAGGAAGGCGAAGGAGCGGAAGCGGCGATAATAGGTAGCGAAGGCGAGGAAGGTAGAGGCGAAGATAAGGGAGGTAGAGATAAGGGAGGTAGAGGTAAAAGCGAAGGCAAGGGAGCTAGAGAGCGCGTAGGCCTTAGCCGCTACCTATTAACCGCTATCGAGACTACGCTAGAAGGGGGGGCCTTAGAGGTAGGTTAAGGTAGGGGACGTATCCTAGCTATTAGAGCCTATCGTAGTATCGGATTCGAAGGGGAAGGAGGGGAAGGAGGGGAAGGATATAGAGGAGGTAGAGGAGAAGGAGGTAGAGGTAGAGGAGGTAGAGGTAGAGGAGGTAAAGGAGGAGGAGGTAGAGGTAGAGGTAGAGGAGGAGATAGAGGTAGAGGAGGAGGAGGAGGCGGAGGAGAAGGTAGAGACGAAGAAGGAGAAGGAGCCGTCTCCTTTCTAGAAGCGTAAGCTTCTATATACTACCTAAGAGGATAACGACGAGTCGCTACTATAGAAGCGGATATAGCTAGTTATATAGAGAGGATCCGTTATCTAGGAGGAGATACGTATAATTATTACTAAGAAGGAGATAGTAGAGTCTAACGAGTTCTACGAGCTCCTTAGTAAGGCGAAGGAGAGATAGCCTACTAGCGGCTCCTACTAGTTTAGGACGTATTTCTATCCGGTATTACTAGAGCTTGTCTAGTCGCTCGCGTCGTAGACCTAGTAGGCTATAGATAACGCTTCTAGGAAGGCCTATCCGATATACGTCTAGGACGCTAACGAGCTCGCTAAGGCGATATAGGGAGCCCTCGCTACCGCGTTAGCGATCCTATCGCGTCGACTCGACTATCGGTATCTATAGTAAGGCTATATTAGAGATAGATCGCGTCTATAGACTACTTTACGTTCCTCCTCCTATATTGTCCCTTTCCCTTTCCTCGCCTCCCGTTTCCCTAGTAGTTAGTTATTACTCGGTATATACTATATAATAAGTTAGTAGTATATAGACTAAAATAGGGAAGTCCCTATAGTCTATCTAAGATCTAAGCTAACGTATATTAAGCCTATCTCCTACCGATTAGACGAAGATATATAGGAATCTTACGTTCGATCGCTATTATTATACTAGTATTTATAGAGAAATCGAGTAAGCTACGTATCGCCTCTATTAGAGTCCTAGCTATAGGTAGTCGCTCGACTATACTATTCTCCTATCTATCTATTCTTAGGACTAGGGGGCTATAGAGGACTACAATCCGCTCGTAGTCTAATAGCGTATTATACTATCTCTCCTAGCTCGTATCGTCGCTATCTACTTCTATTAACGGCGAGACCGGTAGCGAGCTCCCTCCTTCTACTATATCGAGGCTCGAGCGATCCTATAGCCTAGGCGCCTTATCGGAGCGGTTAGGCCTAGGATCCTTATAGAGAGGGCCGGAGCTTTCCCCTAGAACGTGCCCCTCGATACTTAGCGGTAGACTAATATTCCCTCCTCCTATCGCGTCCTAGTCGTCCTACGAGTCGGCTACGAAGAGCTTACCTACTCCTATTACGATCGGTACCTATCGTAGTCCTAATAAGGCGAATTCGGCCTAGATTGCCCTCCTATCTAGCGTACTCCCTAGACTACTTTAGGTTCCGGTTAGCCTTCCTAGATCGCCTCTATTACGTATCCGATCGTTTAGGATAGTCGCTACGCTACCTACGCTATATAGGTAACGAGCTATATCGCTAGGACTAGACCGCCTCTATTTACCGATTCCCCTTAGTCGCTACTTAGTCTAGTAGACCTAGGGCGGCTACGCCGATAGACCTACTCCCTTCCTAAGGAGCTAGACGTCTATCCCTCGACGTTACTATTACGATAGTTACGTTAGATCTTAGTACTATCCTAACGGTACCTCTACGTACTATTCGGCTAGGTCCTATAATCCGCAATATCGATATCTAGTATTATAGAACGTATACGCCTAGCGATATTACCTCGTCGTAAGGGGAGATCGCTTAGGGATCGCTATATAAGGCGTATAGTTCCTTAGGGTACTCCTCGAAGTCTATAGTACTACTTATACTATATCCTAGATCCTATACTCTCCTACTACTTATAGTACTACTCCTTACCTATATAGCGCGAACTAGTTACTAGACGTAGAGATCTCCTATCTAAAAGTAGAACCCTAGCTCTTAATCCGATCGGTAATTAAACCTTATCCCTCCTCGTCCTAGCGCTTAACGAAAAAAAAAATAGATCCTATCCTTTAGAGGATTAGCTACGTTTAATCCTCTATTCCTCTTATCTATACGATCGATAATAACGTATAGTCTCCGATATCGAACTAGTAGAATAGATAGGAAGCGAGGATAACTTTCTAGATAGAGTCTTATATATCGAATAGGTAGGATAAATAGGAAGCGAAGATAACTTCCCTAGTAGAGTCTTATCTATCGAATAGGTAGGGTAAACGGGGAGCGAGGATAACTTCCTTAGTAAAGTTTCGTCTATCGAATAGGTAGGGTAAGTAGGAAGCGAAGATAACTTACGTTTTATCTATCGAATAGGTTAGGATAGATATCGATCTTTCTATCGATTAAGTCTCGTATATCGAATATTTTAGTTATAGGAAATCTCGTCCTTTTATATTATCTCGTCCTTTCTTCTTACCTATATCCTCTAATATAGTTATCGTCTCGCCGCTACCTATTAGTAAACTATACTTAGAACGAGTAAGTACTTAGTTCCTTACGTCCTCTATTTAGCGATCGAAGAACCCTCGCCCTTTAGAAGATTAGCTATTTAATCCTCTATCCCTTTCCTATCTATATAATCGACGATAACGTAAAGTCTCTAATATCGAACTAGTAGGATAGATAGGGATAACTAGCCTTACTAAGTCTCGTCTATCGAATAGATCGGGATAGGCGTCGATCGATAATAACTTCTATCGAATAGATAGGATACGCGTCGATCGACGATAACTTCTATTAAATAGATAGGATAAGTATCGTTTAACGATAACTCCTTCCTATCGCTCGAGTCTCGTATATCGAATATAGGAAATCTCGTCCTTTTATCTCTCGTCCTTTTATTATATCTATATACTCCTATATAATTCTCGTCTCTACGCTATCTATTAGTAAAACGTACTCGCTCTAGTCCTTTCCTTCTATTCTCTACTCGGTAGTCGAAGTACTCCTATCCTTTAGAAGATTAGCTATTAAACCCTCTACCCCTTCCCTATCTATATAATCGACGATAACGTAGAGTCTCTAACGTTAAATAGGTAGAATATATAGGAAGCGAAGATAACTTTCTATCCTCTATTCCGATAGGGATCTCCTCTATACGATCGACGATAGCGTAAAGTCTCTAATAACGAATAGATAGAATAAATAGGGATAACTAGTCTAGCCAAGTCTCGTCTATCGAATAGCTTAGGATCGACGTCGATCGATAACGACTTCTATCGACGATAACTTCTTCCTATCGCTCGTATCTTATATATCGAATATAGGAAGTCTCGTCCTTTTATTACGTCCGTATCCTCCTATATAATTATCGTCTCTCTACTATCTATCGGTAAAACGTACTTAGAACTATTATTCCCTTACGTCCTCTACTTAGTAGTTAAAGGACTTCTACTCTTTAGAAGATTAGCTATTAAACCCTCCGTCCCTTCGTTATCTATATAATCGACGATAACGCAAAGTCTCTAACGTTAACTAGGTAGAGTATATAGGGAGCGAAGATAACTTTCTATCCTCTATCCTAGAAGGGATTTCCTCTATATAATCGACGATAGTATAAAGTCTCTAATATCGAATAGATAGGAGTTAATAGGGAGTAGAGATAACTTTAAACCCTCTATCCCTTCCTTATCTATATAATTAACGATAACGCAAAGTCTCTAATATTAATCCGGAATATAGAGTAATAATAACTTCCTTAAGTCTTCTATTCCGACTACGCTAATTAACGATAACTTCTTTATATATCGAATATTAAGCTCCTATCCTTTTCCTCTATCTATATCCTTCTATATTATAGTAGTCTCCTATTAGTAAGATATACTTAGAACGTATCTATATTTATTCGCTATCGTCTACTACCTATTATAATAATCCTCGACTAATATAGGTATTATCTTAACTATAGAGATCTCTTATAAGCGGTTAGGATCTATTAGGCTATCGTCCCTATTATCGCTAAACCCTCGACTTCTCGAGACTCTCCTTCCCTTATCTAGAGCTAGTACGCCGAAAGGACGACGGATATATAGCTAGGATAGGATTAGAGTAATATAGTTATACTCCTAGTTAACCTCTATTCGTCTACCTTCTCGTTACCTACTAGAAGAAACTCGTTCTACCCCTTAGCTATCCTATCTATATATATAGCTCTAACTAAGATTTAGAGTACGACTAAGAAATTAAGTATCGAACTCGATCGATCGCTATCTATCCTAAGCTATCTATCGTCTTCCGTTACTCTACTATAGTCCTATCTATAGAAACGGCCTATCCTCTTAGATTACTCTCGTAGTTCGCTAAGGCTCGCCTCGTTATCTACTACCTCTACTACTCCGCTACTACTAACGTATTTATCTATCTCTAGAAGAAGTATACCTATAATATCGTTATTATCTTAGTAATCGCGGACGCCTTCCTTACCTATTACTCTAAGGCCGATATAGCGCGTAAGCCGTAGGGATACTAGTAGGCCCTCGACTAGCCCCTCCTACCTTTATATACCTATTTCCCCCCTCCTATCTAGGGATAGTAGTATCCCGTTACTAGGTACGAGTATCTATTTAAGGACTAGGACTAAGCGAAGTTCGCGATAGAGGCGAAGCGCTATCTAAAAGATTAGTATACCGACTAGGTATACGAGCCAAGTATCCTTAAGGGGAAGGTTACCCTATAGCGGATTATTACTAGGCTAGCGACGTATATCTAGGTCGAGCCCCTCGCCCTCTATCCTTCCCTATTCTACGTATCCTTCCCTACTATATCCTTCCCTACCTCGGTCGATCTAAGCGCGCTTATAGTAGCTATAATATCGACCTATTATAGTCTCGCGTATACGCGGCTTATAGAATATCTTACTAGGGATCGCCCTAGCGTCTCCCTAGACCGAACTACTATAAGCTCCTTCTCCTACCTTACCCTCCCTATCGTCCCCCTTACTAAGCGCTATCTAGTAGGACTTCTAGACTAGCTAGCTACTCTACTATACTAGGAAGGCTATCGGTATCCTCTAGGCGCTCGCTATTCTCCTAGGGAAGGAGGAGTTAGTAGAGATCTCCCTAGTCTATCTCTAGGTAGCGTCGGTCTTCTAGTAGAGCTACGACTACGTCCCGCTCCTAAATAACGTTACGAGTAGCCTCCTCTAGAGCCCCTAGCTATAGTCGACTAGCGACGTACGCTAGCTACTAAGGACCTTAAGGAAGAGCGTTAACTAGTACGCTATAACCTTCGTCTATCTTATCTACTTCCTCCTCTAGAACTAGGAGGACTAGCGCGTAGGGCGCCTATCTACTATAGGCCTCTAGCTTATAACGCTAGAGGACGACGCCCTCGAGTAGGTCGTAGCGACGCTAGCCCTCGATCCTACTACTATAGTCCTTACCTAGAAGCGGGCCCTCCTAGATCTCTTCTCTATACTCTTTATCTAGATCCTCCTAGGGAAGCCCCTTGCCTAGCCGTATTCTATCTTCGCCTTCTTCGCTATCCTCGCGATTAACCTATCTAGGACCTACGTACGCGCCCTATACGAGGTCTTGCCCTTTCTTACCTATCTCGTCTATAGCGCCTATATCTTCTTTATAGAGGCCTACTTCTCTATAGGCGCGACCGAGTCTACTATAGAGGCCCTAGTACGCTTCTCGGCTAACTAGGACGCCTACCTCGTTATCGATATATTTATAGTTATAGGCGAGCTATTCCCCCTTCTTACGCTTAGTAAGACGTACGCGTAGGAGTATACGAACCGGGAGCGGGCGTTCTAGGCTAACGATAGTCCTAATAGGCTCTACCTCTACTTCGATTAGTACTAGATTCTAATAGATACCTTCTACTCGCGCTTCGTTAGGGAGCTCCTCTAGGAGGTATAGGAGGTATTCTAGCGTAACGTCTTCCTCTTACCTAGCCATTATAGCGAGTTCGTCCTTTCCCTTAGCTATATCGTTAACGACCTTAGGTCTAAGGTACCTAGCTACTCGTTCGTAATAGACCTAGATAACGCCGACTACTTTAGCCTTATAAGCCTAATCCTCGGCGCCTACCTTACGTAGGCTATAGAGTAGGGACTTATAGTTATAGAGTTCCTTTCCCTACCGATAAAGAAGTAGAAGGCCTAGATCCTAGGCTACTTCGTAACTATATCTAGCTTCCTCTAGCTCTACGCCGTTACCCTATACGTAAGTAGCTTATAGCTAGTCTATAGGACTAAGTATATCTACGTCCGATAGCGGAATAGGACTAGCCTAGATAAGGCCTATACGATGTTCGTTATTAATAGCGACCTCGTAGTCTACTCGGTACTTAATAAGAATCCTAACTAGAGCTAGTAGTTTATACTAAAGTACTACTACCTAGCGCTAGGCGAGGCGCTCGCCCTCTACGTTAGCGTAGTCGTTCCTTTCCTTAAGGTACTTATAACTACTATATAGTCGCCCCTTCCCTAGGGACCGAGCGCTAACTTCCTCTAGGTTAATTAGGGATATACTAGGCCTAAGCTCGCTATTCTATTATCTAAGGCCCTATACGCCTCGCTAGCTAAGTACTCTAGCTACTTCCTTAGTATATAGTTCTAATTCCTTATATATCGGAATATTATAGCTACTATCTCGTAGAGGTAGATTAGTAAGTAGGTAACGGACCTACTCTACTAGGGAATACTCGAGGAGGAGGATAGGAGGAAGGACGAGGACGAGAGCGGCCTAGAGGGACTAAGCGGTAACGTCTTTCGGATAGTAGAGGAGTTTCTCGCTAGGTAGGGCTCTTATATTAGATAGATACGATACGCGATCCTAGTCTAGCTCGTAGGCGGCCTTAGTACTAAGGTCTTCGATTTAGCGAAGCGCTATAATAAGGTATAGTAGGATACTATCTATCTACCGCTTAGCGAGATTATAGGGATAGGCTCTATTATTATACTAACTATAAAGTTAGCTAGATCGGGGAAGGGTTTAGGATTAGATAGATTAGTTAGTAGTCGGTATCGCTAAGCTATACTAACTACTAAGTTAGCTAGACTAGAGAAGGACTAGGATTAGGATAGATTAGTTATTAGTTAGTATTACTAAGCTATATCGACTACTAAGTTAGCTAGACTAGGAAAGGACTAGGATAGCTTAGATAGCTCGAGCTACGTAGATAACTTAGATAACGACTTCGATAGTAGTAACTATCCTAGCGATAACCCTACCGCTACCGACGCCTATACTAAGTATCCTAACGACTTCGATAGTAGCGACTATCCTAGTAACGACTTCGCTACTACTAACGCCTATACTAAGTATCCTAACGACTTTAATAGTAGCGACTATCCTAGTAACGATCCTACTACTACTAATGCCTATACTAAGTATCCTAACGACTTCGATAGTAGCGACTATCCTAGCGACGATCCTACCGCTATCGACGCCTACGCTAAGCGTTCTAATAACTACTTCGACGACTATTCCGATCCCTTTCCTAACGCTATCTATCTCTTCCCTACTAACGCTACTAACGCCCTCCTTCCTACTACTAACGCTATCTATTCCTTTCCTATCGCTAACGCTAACTCCCTTCCTTCTACTACTAATACTATCTATCCCTTCCCTACTAACGACTACTATCCTATACCTTAGCCTCTTTCCCTATTCCTTAACTAGGATAGTACTATCCGCTATACTCTTAGGATCCTCCTAGATCGTCCTATTACCTATCGGAGTCCCAAGTAGGAGTAGGTACTTAACGCCGTCCTTACTATAGAATCTAGCTACTATATAGTATCCCTAATCGTCCTCCTAACCGATAGGAATAAGATCCTCCTCTTCTAGGTCCCTATCCTCCTAGAGGTCCCTAAGAGCGGTCGCTTTACTACTATCGTCGTTCCCTACGTTACCCTCCTTAACTAACTTATTATAAGGATATAGATAATAGGTCTACTAGTAGCGAGGTAGACTAGGCCCTAGTCCGCTTTCTAGGATTCCCTCGTCTTCGTAAGCGCTAACTAGGTTAGTAGGGACGCGGGTTTCGTTATATAAATAGAGCCTTAGATCTAGTCGGAAGCCCTCTAGTAGATCTTCTATAACGAGGTCTACGTTAGCGTCGTCTATACCTACTAGTATCTAGCGCTCTATAGCCTTAATAGGATTAGGATACTTAGCTATTCTATCTTCCTCCTTACTACTATAGCGTCCCTATCCCTAGAGTAGTTCTTCTACTATATATATAGATATAATATCGACGACGTAGAGTTCTAGGTTATCTACGTAAGTAGCTACTATACTAGGATCGCCTACTCCGTCTATCGACTTAAGGGAAGGGATCTAGAGTAGGACTACGTCGAGGGGATTCTCTAGCTAGCTAATCGGGACCTCTACGACTAGGCTAGCTAGGATATCGTCTTCGTATAGTCGGTTTAGGAGGCCTATACGCTTGGGAAGCGGCTTAGCTATCTATCGTACTAGTAAGGAAAGGATAGTAGTAATAGTAGCGACGATAGCTTTATATAGTAGCTTAACTAGGATAGCCTATTAGTCTCGACGTTAGCGACTAAGGCTAGCCTCGACGTCGGCGACGTCCTCGTAATCTACTACTAGTAGTAGCTATATATCCTAATCGACTTCGTCTAGGGATTAGGTCGTATAGGATAGGAGGGATAGTAGACGACTACTAAGATTACCTAGACGAGGCCTCCTACGATATAGATAGTCGACTACCTCGATACCTTTACTAGGGCTACGTAGCTCGTAGTCTTCGTTAAGGACGCGCGCTACTAGTAGGTTATTCTTATAGAGTATCTCGATACTAGGTACCTACTAGTCTATCGCTCTAGGGAGGTACTATATAACGTCTACGATTAGGTATCTAGAGTACTATCGAGTATATCGCCTACTAGTAAGGACTCGGATCTAGCTATAGAATAGACGATCCCGCTAACGAGCCCCGTCGCCTCTACTAGTCCTAGTTCTATAGATAGATATATTATAGCTAGTATAGAGTATTCCTAAATCTAGGCAACTATAGAGTCCTTAAGCCTCGAGCTACCCTACCTCGACTACTTCGTCTAGAACGCCCTATACGTAGGTCCCTAGTTCTATTATAGAGGAGACCTATATTCCTACTATAGTAGATAGCGGCAATAGGCGACTCTCGAGGTATCCTTCTATATCCTCGTTAATTCCTTCCGCTAGGATAATACCTACTTCGCCTATAGCCTTCCCTAGTCCCTCTATCCTACTACTAAGCTATAGTCGAATCCTACCTAGATCGGGATAGCGCTAGGACCTAACGAAGACTATCCCTAGGATCGGTCTATCTTCGTTAGGCTCGTTACGTACCTATAGTCTACCTAGGTACTAGATAGGCTAGATAGCTATCTCCTTAACGCCGGTATCTATATCCTCGAGCCCTATACGTTCGCCTCCTAGCTTGTAAGCCCCTACTAGGCCTATCTATACTAGGGCTATATAGTTACCTATAGTATATAGGCCCTTATAGACTTCCTTACTATCTACTATCCTAAGCCTCGGACTATCTAGTCCTTAGGGCTCCCTACGCCGACGCCTACCTCGTTCCCTTCTATAGTCTCTATATAACGGCCGATAGCTACCTACTACGCGCCTACGCCTACGCCTACGCCCTCGTATCCTAACTACGAGATCCTTATAGCTATCCTCGACGCTATCGGAACCTTATCTATCTACTAGCTATATCTAGTCGCTATCGCGCCTAGCGCCCTAGTATAGCTATACTCGTATTTAGTCTATTCTAGTAGAGCCGCTACCTAGTTATAGCTCGACTATCCTTCCTTAACCTACTATATATACTACTAGTATAGACTAAGCTAGAACGTATATCCGACTAGTATACAATCTAGGATATACTACTAGCTAGTACTTAGTCCCCTTATACGGAACCTCGTTAGCTAGCTCTAGAGTAACGGTACCTACTATAGGTACCTACTATCGGATAGTAAGATCTCGTCGCCTATAGCCCTATCCTACCTCTATCTAAGTAACGACTACTACTTCGGAAAGGTATCTACGAACGTATACTAGATCGCGACCTACTTCCTTACTAAGTAGCGTCCTAGTAGCCTTCCTATCCCTCTTAGCCCTCTAGTCCCTCCTAGCCCTTCTCTATCTATACTAAGTAGATAGAAGTAGTAGGTAATCCCTACTAACGATACCGATAACGCCGATAACGACTAGGGAGTAGTCCTTAGTAGCCTCGAGGTCCTCTAGTAGTATCGTCCCTATCTTGCCTACCTTATTAAAGAGCTATCCTACGTTCCCGTTATCCCTACTAAGGATCCTAGAAAGTATACTATTTACTACGATCCCCCTCCTATATCCCTTCTACTATAACTATAGCCCTAGACTACTAGCCTCTACTTTAAGTATAGCCTTCTAGAGAAGTCTTATCTTAGAGAACTAACGTATCCGAATAGCGCGAACCTCGTTACCTAGCTCGTTATCTATCTATAGAATAGGTACGACTATAGCCTAACGTACTCCCTATAGTTAGGTCTACGCGCTACGTTCCTTACCTAGTACGTCGCGTAGCTAGAGTATCCCTTCGTTTAGGAGACTAGGGCGTCGAAGGCCTCGTCGTATATACTCTACTTCCTCGTTACCTAGTAGCTATAGCTACCGGCTCTTAGGTTACTAGAGGAAGAACGGCTAAGGAAGCGGATCTATATATTAAATCCTATCCTAGGATACGACTAGTTCCTTCTCGATATAGTCTATCCTAAGGAGTAGAAGTAGATAGCGTAGGTTATTTAGGACTTATAGTAAAGGAGGTAGGATAGCGATATATAGGAGGGATATCGACGTAATATATTTAGGATTAGATAATATAGGAGGGATATTAATAAGGAACGAAAGGGCTATATAGAGATAGAGTCTAGGATTAGGGTCCGCTCGCTTCGGATTATCCTAGTAATTATATAGTAACCGATTATCTCGTATCTTTAGTATATCGATATTCGGATTTATAAAATAAAGATAGGATTATATATATATTTTACGAACGTTCTATAATACTTTCGGTATATTCCTCTTACTATCGTATACTATCGTATATAGTAGATATTTAGCGGACGCCTATACTAGCCGTTATAAACTATCGGTATACTAGTAGCGTCGCGATTAGCCGATATAGTATTCCTATTATACTAGGACGTACCTAGATATCGTTAGAGTCTAAAATATTCTATTCTATATTATACTATCTACTCGTTATCCCTCCCTAGGCGCGCTAAGTTATTATATAGTAATAATACTAAATAATAAGCTATTATAATATTATCGTATCTAAGGGATAGGGATATCTATATATTAGTAATACGATCTACTCGTATTAGTAGTAATATTACGACTACTACTAGATAACGAGCCTTAGTTACTACTATCTATTAGGCGTAGCGGAGGCAATGCCTATATAGATCTAGGGTTAGGGTTAGGACTAGACTAGCGATAGCGAGGTTACTAATCTCTTTATATTATCTTAGTCGAAGAAGGATATAATCGGAGACGTTAGAAAGATATTATTTCTATCCTTTAGATCTATTTACCTCGCCGTCGCTTCCTAATACGTTTATTATAGTAACTCCTATCCTTATATAAGTTTTAGCTAGAAAAGTATTATCTATAGCCTAAATAACTTAAGTATAGGCTTTTTAGTAGTCGTATCGTAGGGTCAATTATAGGAATAGGAAGGGCCCTAGGATAATCGTATTAGGCTATCCTTTCCCTCTAAAGATCCCTTAGACGATTTATTATAATTATAGAGATCTTCTTCCTAGAGCTCCGATAGTACTAAGCTTCTATAAAACGCGTTAAAGTAAAGTCCTATAGCGATATATTAGACGAGAGTATCTATTAGTATAGTAGATAAGATACGATATCGTAACCGGGAATCGGATATACTAACTTATTATCTAGTAACGCTAAGCTATACCGACTACTAAGTTATTAAGGGACCTCTACCTATCCTCTATCGCTATAGAGCTATAGGGCTCGTAGTAACTACTTAGTTCTCCTTATCTAGCTAGTACCTCGACTAGGCCCTTAAGGCCTAAACGACTAGCCTCGCTTACTAAAAACGAACGGGAATATATAGAAGAACCTTCGAACCCTTATAGACGATATCGAAAAGATACTAGATATTCTAGACTTCTTATCCCTCCTTTCCCTTACTAAAAGGACCTAGATCCTACTACTATACTAACTCTAGGATACTAATACTATTAATTCCCTTTATAGTACGAGATTATCTAGGCTAAGAAAGGCTTAAATAAAGTAACTAGATAGATTATCGAGGAGGGCCTTCTTATATAGTTTATCCTTATAAAGGAGAAACTCGAGAAGGGAAAAGGTAGGAAGAAGGAATTAGAGCCTAGTAAGAGGAAGGGGCTATCGAGATCCTTCCTATATCCTCCTACCTAACGAGATACAAAATGTATAGATAGAATCCTATATAGTAGGAAGGATTTAGGGTTTTATACTAGAGGCTATAGGCTTAGAGCTTTTACCTTATAAGGCAAATCGAGATAGCTACTTATCTAGTCGGTAGAATAGTATAGTAATACTAGAATTTATTATAATATAGTATACGTATACTTTCAATTACGCGCCCTTATCTATAGCCGATTTAGAACTATATCTTATAAATCTATACTCTCTAGATATCTCTATTTCTTCTCTATTTAGTAGTATTAGCCTTATAACTATATTTGTCCTAGGATAAGTTTAAAGAACGTCTATAGTCTCTTATAGAGCTTAATATACTATATAAATCTAAGGTCGATTCGAATCCCCTACTAGTATTAGTAATACTTAATATATTAGTCTATATATACTAAAGACTAGTAATTAGAGAATACTACTATCTATATTTTCTATCCTATCTACTCCGAACTATTTATTATACTTTATAGTAATATATACTATACTATATTAAATATTATAATTTAGCTACTCCTTAATATCGATATAGTACTATTTCGTCGTCGCTTAAATCTATTCTACTATCTATAGACTAGTATCTAAGAGATATCCTATATAGAGGCATTATATACTTCTTTTAGTAATCTATAAAAAAAAAACTCTTATACTAATAACCGGCGGCGGCCGCCCCCTAGTCGGGGGTCGGGGGGTACTAGGATAGGACCGACCGGCTAACTATTAACTATCTACTAGCTAACTACTAACTACTACCGACCGACTACCGACTAACTACTAACCGACTACTAACCGACTACCGACTAACTACTAACCGACTACTAACCGACTACCGACCGACTACTAACCGACTACTAACTAACTATTAACCGACTACTAACCGACTACTAACCGACTACTAACCGACTACTAATCGACTATCCCGATCCCTAACTATATCTATCGACTACCTATCGACCGACCTACTACTATCTACCGATAGACTACCGACTACTATCTTAGTATACCGTCTACGCCCCTACTTAGGGAGATTATAGGAAAGGAGCGTAGTAAGTACTAGGGAGGGACTAGGGCTAGGAGGGCTTAGTTATTAATCGGTATCGCTAAGCTATACCGACTAATAAGTTAGCTATAGGGGGAAGGAGCGTAGCCGAGACGATAGGGAAGGACTAGGGCTAGGACGGCTTAGTTATTAGTTAGTATCGCTAAGTAATACTAACTAATAAGTTAGCTATAGGGGAGAGGACTAGGATAGGTTAGAGAGCTCGAGCTATCTATCTATAAGACATTAAGGATAATAGTTCTAAGGGAGTAGAACGGAGGCAATTACCGGAAGAACTATAATAGCTAAGTATA
The DNA here is from genome assembly GCA_001578225.1 of Pseudocercospora musae. Classification (NCBI taxonomy): domain Eukaryota; kingdom Fungi; phylum Ascomycota; class Dothideomycetes; order Mycosphaerellales; family Mycosphaerellaceae; genus Pseudocercospora; species Pseudocercospora musae. The sequence continues at coordinate 7,659 of LFZO01000431.1, read as the reverse complement.
GTTAAATCGGTCTATTATAATAACGTCGATAGTAATAGTTACTCTATTATAGTAATAGATATTAGAACGAACCCTACTATATAATAATAGTTAGGGTTCGACCCTAACCCTAATCCTAATCCTAGTATCTCTATCTATAACCTTATCGTCGCTAGCGCCTTCCGCGAGCCTCGACTACTATTAGATCGTCGCTAGCGCCTTTAACTAGATAGTTTACTTATCCCCTTACTACGCGACCTTTACGTTATACTACTATTGCGGCCTAGTAGTTCTCCCCTTCGACTAGATCCTTTACTTATTCCCCTACTACGTAACCCTTACGTTATATTACTACTATAGCCTAGTAGCTTCCCTCTTCGACTAGATCCTTTACTTATCTCCCTACTATACGACCCTTACGTTATATCGCCGCTACGGCCTAGTAGCTTTCCTCTTCGACTAGATCCTTTACTTATCCCTCTACTACGCGATCCTTATATTATACTACTACTATAGCCTAGTAGCTTCTCCCTTCGACTAGATCCTTTACTTATCCCCTTACTACGTAATCTTTACGTTATACCGCTACTACTACCTCGTAGCTCCCCTTACTTATTAGGCGCTCGAGCTAACGGCTAGTATTCTTTAGGAACCTTAACCTCGATTATAAACCCTCTCTTCTTTCTACTACTACTAACTAACCTTAAGCGTAGTTAGTTACCGTTAGCCCTCTTAGATAACTCTTCTAACTATTCTTCTAGCCTTTATACTATTATACCCTCTTTAGGACCTTTAGCGCTCCCTACCTATTACCTCTTCTAGACCTTAGTAACGATCGGTAAGTATACTTCTATCTAGACCTCCTATAGAGTATTTCCGGTCTACTAACTCTCTCCTTAGGAGCCCTTATAATAGCGGCATCGTCTAGTTTGCCTATCGCGTAGACCGTTAATAATATAATACTTTAGGAATCCTATTATAATATAACGAAGCCGACTACTAGCTACTATACTACTCCTAGCTCTACCGCATAGTATATAGAGGAATACTAGAGCGGAGTAGAGTCCTACTAGCGTATAGTAAGGCTTATAAACATTTAGCCTAGCGAGAGTATACTCGACGTTATATATAGACCTAGTCTCGCTAGCTTACTCGCCTACGAAGTCCTCGGTAGAAAGAACCCTTTTATGTTCTTTACTAATGCGAGCGGCGCGCTACTCGCGTAGGTAGACGCCGAGCTTTACTACCGCTTTCTAGAACTACGTAGCTATTACTACTAGTAAGGCGATATTCGGAAGACGAATATCCCTACTACGATTAGGGCTTTTACCGACTACTAGAATAGCTTCGACGTCGTCCTAGTATACCTCTTTCTAAACTATTTCGAGCCCGATAGTCGCTCTTAGGTAATTGCTTATCTTCGGATACTACTTATACTAGGAGGTTATATAGTCGTCTAGTTCGACGCTCCGTTACTTAGTTAGGATATATAGGGCAAACCTTACGACGTAATCGCTACTAGCTAGCGCATAGTTAGTCGTAATACCGATTAGGGCAAGATAGAAAAATAGACGATAGGGACGATACTACCTTAGGTCGACTAGACAACTCTCGTAACCGGAGGTAACTATATTCGTCTCTAGGACAATTTGCGCCGAATTATTATAGATAGTAGTAGTATACCTAGCCCGTTCGTAACTACCTACGACCTATAGAACCTATTTATAGACTAGAATAAGATAGTCTAGGAAACGGTAAAGCCTACTAGTCTAAGAGGCTTACTAACTACCTACGACCTTAATATAGCGTAGTAGTACGTAATCTACGACGTCCTCGAGGATCCTAGATCTAACCTTAGACGTCCTACTAGGTATTACGCTAAGGTCTTTATATACGGTATATATATAGTCTATACTTAAATAGGGAAAACGGCGAGGTTATAGCTTTAGGAATAGTTAAGGGAGAGGGCTAGCTATTCTAGAGTTTATAGGGCTTAATTTCTTAACTCTATAGCTTAGAATATATACTCCTTAAAAGCGTTATTTTTATAGAAATATATCCCCCTCTCCTCTAATTGAATTCTAAGAAGCCTTAGTACCTCTTTATATCTTTAGGATTAATTTCTACGATAGAGAGGATAGACCGTTTAGATATATCTATTTTTAGCTATTTTAGGGATATTGAGAGTAGCTAGATACTTCCTTAGAGTACCTATAGTACCGTCCCGGCGCTAGAGACTAGTCCGATATCTACTACGAGAATCGTAAAGACGTCCTATAGATCTACGAGAAAGTATAAGGATAGTTTTATAGTACTTACTCGCTAAGACTATAATCTTATATAGTCCGATATCCGATATCTACTATAGAAATCGTAGAGGCGCTATACGGACCTACGAGAAAGCGTTAGGATAGTTTAGGATTCTCTCTTATAGAGACGATAATCTTATATAGTCCGATATCCGATATTCGCTATAGGAGTCGTAGAGGCGCCCTATAGACCTACGAGAAAGCTCTTCTATACTAATAGTACCTAGTATAGTACCTACCGGTAGAGACTATTATCTACTATAGTCCGATCTCTACTATAAGAATCGTATCGATACTCTATAGATAGATCTATAAGAAAGCTCTACTCGTCTACTATAGAAGGGCTACTACCGAATAGGAGGATTAAGCCCTCGATAGCGCTACGTACGTCGTAGAGCCTAGGATCGCTATAAACTCTATAAATAATAAGGCTCTAATTAAGCTATAGAGATCCTTTCCCGACCGATCGCTACGATTCCTAACTATACCTACCGACTATCCCTCGACTAACTACTATATCTACTAACCGATATCCCGACCGACTAGCCTAACTACTATCGTAGGGATCCTTATCTAATTCCGACCGCTATCTCGATATACTATTAGTCCCCTACTTAGGGAGATTCTAGGAGAGGAGCGCGGCTAGAACGATAGGGGAGGACTAGGTTCGGGATAGCTTAGTTATTAGTCGGTAACGCTAAGCTATACCGCCTAATAAGTTAGCTATAGGAAAGAGGACTAGGATAGGTCGGAGAGCTCGAGCTAAGTAGGATTTAGCTAAAGTAAAGAATAGCGGATTCTTATCCTACTATCCCTCTCTATAGTTAAGGGCGCGATAGCTACGAAGATCTAATACTAGGAGCGTAGCTAGCTACCTTATATAGAGTCGTCGATCGTTACTAGTATAGTATCTTTAGCTTAAGGCCTACTAGCTCGGCGCTACTAGTAGTACCTTACGTATCGGATCGGTCTACCTCGTATCCGCCCTAGATACTCCTTATAGGGTTCGACCGAGGTAAAGGATAGTAGGTTCTTATCTCGCCGTCCCTCTCTATAGTAGAGGATACGATAGCTATAGAGGTCTAACGCTAGGGACGTAGTTAGTAGCCTTACGCGAAGTCGTTAATCGTTACTACTATAGTATCTTTAGCTTTAGGCCTACTAGCTAGGCGCCGCTAGTAGTGTCCCTAGCTCTACTACCGAGATCGGTATAGATAATTTCTCGATATTAGATCGGTCTATCTCGTACCTACCCTAGGCACTCCTTATAGGATTCGACTAAGGTAAAGGATAGTAGACTCTTACCTCGCTACTCCTCTCTATAGTAGAGGGCGCGACGGCTACGGAGGTCTAACGCTAGGGACGTAGTTAGTAGCCTTACGTAGAGTTATCGATCGTTACTAGTATAGTATCTTTAGCTTTAGGCCTACTAGCTAGGCGCTACTAGTAGTGCCCCTAGCTCTACTACTAAGATCGGTATAGGTAATTTCTCGATATTAGATCGGTCTATCTCGCGCCTATCCTAGGTACTCCTTATAGGATTCGACTAAGGTAAAGAATAGCGGATTCTTATCTCGCTATCCCTCTCTATAGTAGAGGACGTAACGGCTATAGAGGTCTAACGCTAGGAACGTAGTTAGTAGCCTTATATAGAGTCGTCGATCGTCGCTAGTATAGTATCTTTAGCTTTAGGCCTACTAGCTCGGCGCTACTAGTAGTATCTACTATATTATATCGGTCTACCTTATACCTATCCTAGGTACTCCTTATAGGGTTCGACCGAGGTAAAGGAAGACTAGTACTTACCTCCCTATTCCTCTTCGTAGTTAGGGGCTTAGTAGCTATAGATATCTTATACTAGAGGCGTAGTCGGTATCCTAGCGTAGAGCTACTAGGAGAGAACTAGGACTAGGATAGCTTAGTTATCGGTTAGTATCGCTAAGTAATACTAATAGATAAGTTAGCTATAGGGAGGAAGGACTAGGGTAGGTTAGAGAGCTCGAGCTAAGTAGGATTCGGCTAAGGTAAAGAATAGCGGATTCTTATTCTACTATTCCTCTTCGTAGTTAAGGACGCGATAGCTATAGAGGTCTAACGCTAGGGACGTAGCTAGCCGCCTTATACGAAGTCGTCGATCGTTACTAGTATAGTATCTTTAGCTTTAGGCCTACTAGCTCGGCGCCGCTAGTAGTATCTACTATATTATATCGGTCTACCTTGCGCCTATCCTAGATACTCCTTATAGGGTTTAACTAAGGTAAAGGGAAACCGAAGGGCTACTACTAGGTAGGAGGATTAAGTCCTCGATAGCGCTACGTATATTATAGGGCCTAGGATCGCTATAAACTCTACAAATAACGAGGCTCTAATTAAGCTATAGAGATCCTTTCCTAACTAATCGCTATAATTCCCGATCGTATCTACTAACTATTCCCTAACTAACTATCGTATCTACCGACCGATATCCCGACCGACTAGCCTAACCGCTATTATAGGAATCCCTATCTAATCCCGACTACTATCTCGATATACTATTAGCCTCCTACTTAGGAAGATTCTAGAAGAGGAGCGTAGCTAGGATAGTAGGGAAGAACTAGGTTTAGGATAGCTTAGTTATTAGTCGGTAACGCTAAGCTATATCGCCTAATAAGTTAGCTATAGGGAGAAGGACTAGGATAGGTCGAAGAGCTCGAGCTAAGTAGGATTTAGCCGAGGTAAAGAATAGCGGATTCTTATCCCGCTATTCCTCTCTATAGTCGAGGATATAACGGCTATAGAGGTCTAATACTAGGGGCGTAGCTAGCCGCCTTATATAGAGTTATCGATTATCGCTAGTATAGTATCTTTAGCTTTAGGCCTACTAGCTCGGCGCCGCTAGTAGTATCTACTATATCGTATCGGTCTACCTCGCGCCTATTCTAGATACTCCTTATAGGATTCGACCGAGGTAAAGGAAGGCCGGTACTTACCTCCCTATCCCTCTCTATAGTTAGGGGCTTAGTAGCTATAGATATCTTATACTAGAGGCATAGTTAGTATTCTAGCGTAGAGCTACTAGGGAAGAACCGGGGCTAGGATAGCTTAGTTATCGGTTAGTATCGCTAAGTAATATCGATAGATAAGTTAGTTATAGAAAGGGAGGACTAGGATAGATCGGAGAGCTCGAGCTATCTATCTATAAGACATTACGGATAATAGTTCTAAGGGAGTAAACGGAGCCTATTACTAGAAGAACTATAATAGCTAAGTATAGTTAAATTAGTCTATTATAATAACGTTAATAGTAATAGTTACTATAGATATTAGAACGAACCCTACTATATAATAAGGATTAGGATTCGATCCTAATCCTAGCCCTAACCCTAGTATCTCTATCTATTATCTTACTATTATAAGCGCCTTCTACGAGCCTCGACCGCTATTAGATCGTTACTAGCGCCTTCGACTAGATCCTTTACTTATTCCCTTACTACGTAACCTTTACGATATCCTACTATCCTAGCCTAGTAGTTCCTTCCCTTCGACTAGATCCTTTACTTATTCCCCGACTACGCGACCTTTACGTTATACTACTATCGCTACTCTAGAGCGCCTATTCCTAGATCCTTCGCTTATTCCCTAACTACCTAGCCTTTACGTTATATCGTCGCTACTACCTCGTAGCGTCTACTCCTAGATCCTTTACTTATCCCCTTACTACGTAACCTTTACGTTATATAGCCGCTACTACCTTATAGCTTCCCTTACTTATCGGGTACTCGAGCTAACTATAAGTACTCTTTAGGAACCTTAATCTCGATTATTAACCCTCTCTCCTTTCTACTACTACTAACTAACCTTAAGTATAGTTAGTTATAATTAGCCCTCTAAGATAACTCTTCTAATTATTCTTCTAGCCTCTATACTATTATATCCTCTTTAGAGCCTTTAGCGCTCCCTACCTAGTACCTCTTCTAGATCCTAGTTACGATTAGTAAGTATACTTCTATCTAGATCTCCTATAGAGTATTTCTAGTCCGCTAATCCTCTCCTTAGGAGCCCTTACTATAGCGATACTATCTAGTTTACCTATCGTATAGACCGTTAACTATATAATACTTTAGGAATACTATTACTATAAGACGAAGCCGACTACTAAACCCTATACTACTCCTAGCTCTACCTTACGCTTTATAGACGAATACTAGGATACTACGCGCTCTATAGAAGAATACTAGAACGGAGTAGAGTTCTACTAGTATATAGTAAGGCTCGTAGACATTTAGCCTAGTAAGAGTATACTTAACGTTATATATAGACTTAGTCTCGCTAGCTTACTTATCTATAAAGTCCTCGGTAGAAAGAATCCTCTTATATTCTTTACTAATACGAGCGGTATACTACTCGCTATAGTAGACTATAAGCTTTACTACCGCTTCCCGGAACTACGTAGCTATTACTACTAGTAAGGCGATATTTAGAAGGTAAATACTCCTACTATAATTAAGGCTTTTACCGACTACGAGAATAGATTCGACGTCGTCCTAGTATACCTCTTCCTTAACTACTTCGAGCCCGATAGTTACCCTTAGATAATTACTTATCTTTAGATACTACTTATACTAGGAGGTCGTATAGTCGTCTAGTTCGACGCTCCGTTATCTAGTTAGGATTACTAGGATAAGCCTTACGACGTAATAGCTACTAGCTAGTATATAGTTAGTCGCAATACTAATAGGGCCGATTTAGGAAAATAGACGATAGGTACGATACTACCTTAGGTCGACTAGACGACTCTCGTAACTAGAGATAACTATACCTATCTCTAGAACGATTTACGCTACTATAGGGTACTTTAGGGTTAGGGTTAGGCGTATAGCGGGCGTGTAGTAGGGCGCCGGCGTTAGGCCAATTAGCTATAACTAGCGATACGGCAAGGGCCGCGGGCTAATTAGCTATAACTAGCGATAGGAACGCTCGCCCTCGCGCGCGACGTCGACGAGCCCTATTTACTATTTATCGCCTCTCTTATAGAACTATTCTCTATTTATTCGATATTATAATATCGAAGGTATAAAAGAATATATTCTCGCGCCTACTCGTAGGCCGCCTACGTATATTACGAGCTAGACAAGAAGGCGGTCGCATTCTAAGTCGTATCTCGACTACGCCTACGTTAGGCTAATTAGCTATAACTAGCGATACGGCAAGGGCCGTAGGCCAATTAGCTATAACTAGCGATAGGAACGCTCGCCCTCGCGCGCGACGTCGACGAGTCCTATTTACTATTTATCGCCTCCCTTATAGAACTATTCTCTTAGAGTACTCTCTACGAGCTATATCGCGAAGATGCCCTCCGTAGCCTTCGCGAAGTAGTCTCAATAACTCGCTA
>LFZO01000430.1:0-35438 GCA_001578225.1 Pseudocercospora musae | reverse complement strand
ATAGAGGTTCCTCGCCTTAGGGATAGCCGATCCCGTAGGTATAGAGGGTAGTATAGCGGGGGCCGCGCTTAGTTAAGTACCCCCTTAATCTATAAGGAGGGAGGCTTCCTAAGCTATGTCGGCTATTCTTTTCCTAAGACGGGCTAATTCGAGGCGTTGTTTAGCCTATTTAGCCCGTTCTTCCTCGTACTAGAGCTAGGCCGCTAGGACCTCGTCGTTAAGGTCCTCTTCGGCGCCGCCCTACCTCTCGTCGTTATCGATAGTGTCCCCTAGCGAGTTATTAGCTAGGGTAGAGGAATTATTGTCCTATTCGGCATTAGGAAGGTTTTCCTAGTTGTTTTCTTAGCTAACTAGGTTAGATACCGAGGCCTTTGCTTTCTTCTATACCATTTTGAGTACTACGTAGTACGCTTTAGGAGAGCAATTCGTGTATAAAAGAGGTATATAATGCGTAGTGTATAGTACTCGATTAGAACTACTCGAATTGCTAAGGAAGAAAGGGAAGAGAGGTATCTAGGGGGAAGATATATGCCTATAGGCTAAGACGGGTCGCCCCGGGCCTTCTTGGCCTATTTCGACTCTAGATGGGCTAACTAGGCCCGTGATTGTGACATTTAAAGACTAATAATATTTTTATTCTATTTTAATTTTTATAAATCTTTCTAGTTACTAGTTATTACTTCTATATCTCTTATATCTTTGCTTTATACTATCTATATATAATCTCTTCTATAGGCCTTCTATATAGAGTATAGTAATTTATATAAATATAGTAATAGCTATTAGTCTAAATTACTAATAGTCTAGAGTAATAGTTATTTTATATAAAGTTTATTATAGAAACTAATAGGAATATCTAGATTTTAAGATAGGATCTAGTATACTTTAGTATCTATATTTAGATAGAAAATAAGAGAGTTTAAAATACTATAACCTAATAGAAAGAAACAATAGGCGCCTTCTAGTAGACTATAGCTAGTAGTTACTACTTAAGACTTTAAGTAAATAAGGCTCTATAAGTCTATATAGATAGGTTATAGTAGTATACTCTATTATATTTCCTACTATCTTATATATTTTCTAAACTAGTAGATTATATATTTTAAACTAGGACTTTTTCTAGTTCCTTAGTATTAGAACTATATAGCTAGTTCTAGTTCTAGTATTTAGAACTAAACTAAATTAAACTAAATTATATTTACTAGAAAGTCTACTTTTAGTAGATTTATAGAAGCGCTTCTATACTTAATCGTTACTAAGCTTATTAGAATCGTAAGAGATAGATCTATAAATAATACTAGTACTAAGTATATTTTAAAGATATTATAGCTACATACTAGTACTTTACTTACTTCTAGATACTATAAGATAGGATCTATACTAGAGCCTTAGGTACTAGATACTTATCGCTATATATTAATTACTACTACTAACATAATTACCTTGCTGTCGAGCGGCAGAGTGTTCCTAGTGACACCCCTAGCCTAGAGATCGGGGTTCCACCGCGGCCCGCATCTTGCATGCCGAGCTAGACTCCAGCTACACAAAATCTATGATGACATTGGTCCAAAGCATTGAAACACTGCCAGAGCTACTGTACTTCCGAGGCTCATTTTGGACAGATATGCATACGAGGTTATGGAAATAACATTTTCGTGTTCATAACTGAGACTCCCGAGCCACACCGCCAACATGAATACCATCAGACCACTCTCTCAAACCCTCCTCCAAACCTCTACCAGACACACGTCACTCCCATGCCGGGCCTCATACGCCGTAAACACCTCTCTCCGACCCACGAACCATGAAAGACAACAAAACCGACCTTTCTTCGGCAGTGGAAGCAATCCTTTCGGCACCTCCAATCCATTCTCGCAAAACCAGACATTGACAGCCCATCGAACACTACGATACCCAGCAAGCGTAATTTACAGCATAATCAGCGATGTGGCCTCATACAGCCAGTTTCTACCATATTGTCAAGGCTCCGTAGTCACAAAGTACAGCAATCCGGCAGCAGATGGGAAAAAGTACCCAGAAGAAGCGAAGCTGACCATCGGTTTCAATGATTCTATAAGCGAAGAGTTCACAAGTCGCGTATACTGCGTGCCTGAGCGCGTGGTCGAGGCTGTGAGTGGGAATATGGCATCTACGTTGTCTGGCGATGAGGTCGCACACCATAGCCCGCGACCCGATGTGGGAACAGACGCGGCGCGGAAAGATACGGTCATGGCACATCTGCTCACGAGATGGACGTTGAAGCCTTACCCTTACAAACCGCCGCCCACTTCGGCCATCCATGCAGACGCAGCGCATAAAAATGTGGAAGAGACGAATCCGGTGAAAGGGCAGGAGAAGACGGAGGTAAATCTTGCCATCGAGTTCCAGTTCTCGAATCCCGTGTATGCGGCGCTGAGCTCGGCTGCTGCGCCCAAGGTCGCGGAGAAAATGATACAGGCTTTTGAGGATAGGGTGAAGGCTGTGATGGATGGACCTGGTCATGCGAGGGAGGAGAAGAGTAAGAAGAGATTCTAGGCGGCGCAGGCATGTGGAACAAGGCATTGTCTATAAGAGTTGGGCATGTAAATATAGAGCAGTCACTCATGCTAGACAAGTAGCAAAGCTTGTTGTTATACATCTGTAAGCATGCACACCACCAATTAGAGGAGCCCTCTCACAGCTCATCTCTGCCTTTCGTCTTCGGAACATGACCACAGCTCTCAGTTGGCATACAGTATGGTGTCTTACCCAGCATCTGCTATCGTCGTCTTGCCACGCCATGATGAGCTACTGTGATATGGTAATCCTCCCACTTTTTCGTGGATCGGCAGGTCGGAGCGGGCGTTAATTACAGTCTGCTCTTTGCCCCTTCACCAAGATATCCTTGCTGCGTCTTGAGCACATCGACCGCTTCCCTAACCATATCCTCCAAGATGACCCCAGCCGGCTTAATTTCTTTGATCGCGCCTGCTACCTGTCCCATCAAGAAGGGAATATCGACATCGACATCTTTCTCCATATCATGCGCCAAAGGCACGATGCCCTGATCGCAAAGTTTCCGAATTTCATCTGGTCTGTCAATCTCCCACGTCTTGAGATAGTCGTTCATCCTAGCCCTCAACGGTCGACCACTCACTACAAGCGTCCTCACGGTATCTTCAAACTCTGCGGTCACGACAGCCTCCTTGTGAAGTTTACTACAGCCAGCTTCTTCAGATGCTACGAATCTGGTTCCGACCCATGCTCCCACGGCTCCGAAGGATAACATGGCTGCCAACGAACGACCATTGTAGATACCACCTGCGGCAACGACCAACGCCGGTTTGCCGGTCAAAGGAGATGTGTATTGCCGAGCAACGTCCACGACCGAAGGGATCAGAATCGATGTTGCGATGTCACCAGTATGACCACCTCCTTCACCTCCTTGTGCACACACAATATCCACGCCCGCCTTCAAAGCTTTATGAGCATGCTTTGGGTGTCCAACCATGTTCATGACAAGGATTCCGGCCTTGTGTAATCGTTCGATGACATGTTGTGGTGGGACACCAACAGCTGATACGAACAAGCTTGCCTTCTCTTCGATCACGACATCGATCAATTGATCCAGCTGTCCATGGGTGTAGTCGTGATTCGTCTTTCTTGCCGAGCCGCCGACTTGTGGGAGTGCAAGGTCTACGCCGAATGGCAAACTCTTGTCGCGAAGGTTCTCCTTGATTTCGTGGATGATTGTTCGCATTTGTTGGGGTGTGTAGCCTAGGCCTCCGATGACGCCTAAGCCTCCTGCGTTCGATACTGCGGCCGCCAGAGGTCCTGAGGATGTGCGAGCCATGCCGGCGAGGATGACGGGGTATTCGATCTTGAGTAGCTCGCATAGTGGTGTTTTGAGTGTTGGTCTGGCCATGTTGGCGGTCTTTGGGTGGGTTATCTATAGAGTCTTTCTTGATTTGTGATTCAAGGGCTCTGCCAGTGGATTATTCTCCTTCTCGTTTCGAGATGTCCTATACTTGAATGCATGTCGACAATATCAAGGCGAGTCGTAAAGACGCCAGCTCGGTTCCCTGAGCTGTGTTGTGCCGAAAGGCAAATGCGGAGAGAGCTCACGGGCCGAGGCTTGCTTAGTCAACCGAAGTCAATCCGTGCGCCATGTGAAAGTGTGGTGTGAGTGAATGCTATCCTTCCTCACCTTCAAATGCTCTTCGGAATAGTCGCCTGGCCAGTCCTTTCGGGGCTACACCGTACTACCAGTATCAAACGCTATACCAAAACACAAAAAGCAATAGGTGCTTGCTGTCGCAAGATCCTCGGTAGTCTCACACCCCTGCTCTCATCAATGCATTCCCAGCAGGACACTACAGCGCGTACGATGGCATCTCTGGGAACTCCGTATACATTAGAATATTGGAGCATCTCATTTCAACCATCACAATTTGACAGCCATGTTATCACAACCGAGCTCTAGCTATACTCGCCTCTCTTCTCACAGCGGCCTATTTCATCAACGCACACGTCTCCTCCCGCACATAATCTCGCCCTCCCTAAATCTCCCTCTCAACAAGCCTCATGTCCCCCTTCCTCCTCTCCTCCTCTACCTGCTTCCTAAGCACCTCCTCAGAACCCCCATTCGCAGCAATCCACTTCGGATCCAAATGCTCCAATGACAAATACGGACTACAATCCGCCCCATTCGGATTCTGTTCATTCCTAACACCCATCCGATTCTCCACCGTCCATCCCATTCCCAAAAACTCCCAAACGTTCTTCTGTCCTCCTCGTACAATGTCCATATCCTCCCACCTCACATTCTCGATAACTTGTTGGTAATGCATTGAGCTTCCCGGCCATACGGCATTGACTCGACCCGTTTCGTTGTTCTTGTACCAACTTCGACAATCATCTTTCCAGACTGTGTGTTTGATCCATTCCTGAACGTGGGAGTTGAATTGATCTGTGATGTCTTGTTTTGGGACCCAGGACTTGATGTTTTCGTTTTGCATTTTTTTGATGACTTGGAGGGCGTAGTCGGAGACGGTGTGGAGGGGGCCTATAGCGCTTCTGTCAACAGATGAGTAGATACTGCAGCGTTCATTGCTTGCTAACCAATTACCGACCCATTTTCGACCGGCCAAGTTGGGCCTACGAAGGTGATGAAGTTGGGGAAATCGGGGATCGCGAGGCCGAGGTATGATTCTGGGCATATGGACCATTTGTCCTGGGAGATACTCGTCAGCGGACAGTGATATCTCGAATGGAACTAGATGACATACCTTCAAGTCAATTCCTCCTTTGCCAACGATTGGGAATCGGGGGCGGTATGAGACATCGAAGCCAGTGGCGCAGACGATTGTGTCAACTTTCCTCTCTTGTCCATCTTCACCGACGACGCCATCTTCGGTACATTCCTTGACAGCGGTAAAGTGGACGTCCACGTTTGGCTCTTGAATGGCAAGCATGTACGGATCTCCAGGAGTGACACGCCTGCAACCAAGTCCGAAGTTTGGAGTAAAACCTTCCAAAAGTCTCTTATCTTTGATGAACTCGCTCATTCTCTGTCTGAACATTTCCGTTCCCATTTTCTGCGCTTCGCTGCCAGAGTAGAAGGTGCCCCAGAGACCATTGACCTGGTCCTCAATATCCTTGGCATGTGCAACCAGTGCTTTCGGATTATTTCTGAACTCGTCCCTCTCGGCTTGGTCATACTCCTTGTTCTGCCCAAAGTTGTTGGCTATCTGAACGAACCAGACACCAGTCCGGACAAAGACGTCAATATGCTTCGCGTGAGGCTGCATGGTCGGGACCGTCTGGATCGAAGAAGCTCCGGAGCCAATGACTGCCACGCTATCGTTCTTCCATTGCTCGGCTTGGTAATCATGCGGCCAGCGGGCGGTATGCATGACCTTGCCTCTGAACCTGTCCTTCAGCCCAGGAATATCTGGCCATTTGAAATTGTTCAAAATGCCAGTGCCGTGCAGTAGGAGATGACATGTCTCTTCGAATTCTCTTGGCTGCTGTCCTGGGCCTGTCTGTCGTAGCTTGACTGTCCACTCTCCTTTCTCTTCATTCCAGTAGGCTCCAGTGACTTCGGTATTGAATGTCATGTACTTCCGCAGATCGAATGTGTTGCAGACTTTATCGAGGTACTTCCAGATGTCAGGAGAGTAGGAAAAGAATCGAGGCCAGTCGGGATTGAGCGCAAATTGGTAGGAGTAGGCCTAAATCGACGGGATGAAGTGGTTAGTACAACAGCCAAAAATTTCTTTTGCAAAGCTCAACGTACATGACTTGGGATATCGCAGGCACATCCAGGGTACCTTCTTCAAAATCAGTCTGAACACTGCTGTTGGCAAGATGTATATCCTACCTGTTCTCTAGCCATGTGCCTCCGCTGGGGTTATGAATTCAGCAAGGCGCACAAAGAGCCGACATATTTGATTTGCATACATATCTTGGTTCTTCTCGTAAATAACGTGCTCCACGTTCTGTGCATCCTTCTGAATGCGGTATGCCATTAAAATGCCGGTCACGCCGGCACCGATTGTAAGGACCTTGACCTTCCTGTTTTTCGGGTCATCTAGTTACGGTAGTGAGTGAGCGGCGATGTTGCTGCAGCTAGGGTTGATCATACTGTGCGTGTAGTCCTGGTTGATGGTATAGCCAGACGAGCCCGGCTGTGAGTAGTCAAACTTCTCGCCTGCGACGATAGCATTGAGATCAGGTGCCATGATAGAGGCGCTGTGTCTTGAGCAAGAGGGGAAAAGTCGAGCACAAAAGTCAGCGAGAGATATTCTATGGCACCTACTGCATCAGCTGGTCGCTCCCTTCCTTTTGATGCAGCACTAGCATCCGGGCGAGAGCTACATCAGGATTCGATCATATATGTTAGAAGCCTGCATCAGATCTTCTCGAACCACTCTATCGCTAGAAACAGTAAGCTCGGCACCGTTGAGGCGTCCATGTACGGCGAAAGGATCGGAAAACCTGTAAAAGTCGGTCTTCAGACTTCCAGAAGCGGCATTTGTTCCACTGGTCGCAGATTTGACTCGTTTTGCTTGACTAGGAGCACTTTGCGACATTCTGTCGTGTGGCCATGATATCGCGGGGCGCGCCATCCGCAGCGGGGTAGGTTCTATAGCTCAGCCGCATTCGCCTTCATGGTGGAACGGAGGGACTGCTCCGCTCTCTGTTTCAGTGGGATCGGCGCAAGTATAGCCGAGCAAGAGCCCGCGGAGACGTGTCAATCATCTTGAAACGCTTCAAGACGTCCAGGCGGACGTATTTGTACTTGTCGGCAGGATCCGATGTCCAAAGGTCTTGACAAGACCTCGAAGATGAGATGGAATAGTATCCATGTGGTCGGCGGCATGACTGCTCCCGAAGCCCACCCATTCGATATCAGAATTGCGTGGAAGACTGTCGGCCGTAATCACTAGCAAGGGCGGTATCATAGCGGTGGATTTTTGACCGGCGCCAAGTCCCAGTGGTGCATCAGCGCGCAGATGAGACAGCCAAGGTTTCCCAGCACTGTGAGTTAAATGCCAGACATCGAAGCTCTCATCATCTTCAGATTCATCGAAATTTGTCGTACACGTACTGAGACTCCGCTGATAGCCTGCCCAAGTCCGCTGTGCGATGTCTGCTCTCTTGAGCAGAACGGTGTCTCTGATAGACCCCGAAGCGAGAAATGCAATACCAAAAGTCCAATGCTTAACATGCATCACACGTCCAATGCGGTCCAGATGCTGCAGCGCAAGCACGCTCTGCAGCGCAAAGCTGCCGGTGTCTTGTTCCAACGGTAGTACCATACTTGCTGGCACCAGCGGAATCTGGCCCGCGATGTAGAATGATTCCCGGGTTGCTCCATCTTCATCCTGCATAGTCTGCTTGATGGCTTGAGAGTATGGACCAATGTTGGCTGGGGCCCAATAAGAGCGGGACTGAACATGCAGACCTTGCCTGCGACCAGGTGCCACGAAGATGCTGATAGCTAGCAAAGCCTCGGCGGGCAAGACGTCAGCACACGCGACTGTGATTCGGGCAGGAGGGTTTGGCCGGGTAAAGTAGCTACCGTAGACCGCATTGACAGCGGCAAAGTCGGACATATCGCGTAGGATAATGATGGAACAAGTAGCTTCAGAAATTTCAACCGCCAGCTCGGCTCTGATTCGTTCCATTATCGATCGTGTTTGCTCCTCTGGAGTAGAGCCTGCCGCGGTGATGTTTTCGAAGAGCTTGAGGGAGCTGTCTTCATAGTCACAGTGCTCCATAGAGCGGCGAGGGCCCAGACTTGGTCGCTCGCCGTCGGCCAATAGAATTTCGGAGTGTAGTGTTTCGAAGCGAGCGTCGAGCAACGAAGGAGTTCTTGGTGCTACAGGTGACTGACTCAGCCCATGTGCATCAAAGAGTTCGACGTGAGGACTGGTGATGTGCAAGGACGCGCTCCCGGCTTCGCCGGGTACGACTTTGATGCAGTCCTGAGGCACGGAAATACGACCTTTCCAGAGCGGAGCGGGGCCACTCAGTGCGAGAGTCTCATACTCGCCGCCTTCACCAAGCACAGCGCCATCATCGGCCGAGCCAAAGGTTTGGGAAGCTTCCTTCAAGCGCGCAATGGTGCGGGGCTCAGCAACATTTTCCCAGAGGAAGGATTCGTCCAGCGCGCCGGATGCGACTTTGATGATCCTCGCATGCTGTCGGACCGCTGTCATGTCCTCGAGGAGCGAGGTTTGAGAGGCCGGCGGCAAGGAGGGCCACTGCCATAGATATGAGAGAGGCGTGAGGCCAAGTCGAAGGGCGACAGATTCCACGCGCGTCCTCTGGTAGTCCGACAGAATGGCTCCAGTGCTGACAGCATTCACTTCGGGATGCGCGGCGACGACCTTCCGTAATAGCGGAACGAGGGATTCGGTCTCGTCGTGGCTGCAATCGGCGGCGTAGTCTTTGCCGGTGTAGCTTGCTCCGCCATCAATTTGCTGCCGGTAAAGCGGGAGGCCGAGCGCGTGTTCGTAGCATGGCATCACGCAGTGTCCAACGGTCTGGTACATGAAGCTTTCCAAGTCCTCCGCTCGGCCTTTCTCATCGTCGACTGGAGGATGCAAATTGGCCAGCGCGACTACCTTGTGGCCGTTCGCGTGGCAGTGGAGCATTGAGAAGAAAGAGTCTTTGCCGCCAGAGATGAGAGCAACGACGTTGAGGCGTGGCATGTTGCGGCAAGCGACAGAAGGCGAGACTGCACGTGTACACGAGCGAACAACTTGAGACTATGTCTTGTATTTACGCGAGGGCAGATTTTTTGTTCGGTTTCCCACGCGCCAACAGGGCCACGCTCTTCACGCTCTCGAGTCGGGATGGCGAGCAACCGATAGCAATTGTTTTCTTTCTTGCGTGATCATCGACACACGTTTCAACCACGGGAAAGGTGAACGAGCAACATATGATGGGGAAACGATAAGATACACGCGCCGCACGAGGAAGAAAAGCAGCAGGAGTTGGCGTTGGGAGATGAATTTTGTGCTCTCGAAAGCTCTGACCATCTCTCGCGTAGAAGGCCAATCAGAAGCGAGGGGACTTCTCGCGTAGACGGCCAATCAGAGCGGAGACAAACTCTCGCGTAGACGAGACAGACTCTCGCGTAGATGACCAATCAAAAGCGAGACAGACTCTCGCGTAGATGACCAATCAGAACGGAGACAAACTCTCGCGTAGATGAGACGGACTCTCGCGTAGATGACCAATCAGAACCGAGACAGACTCTCGCGTAGATGGCCAATCAGAACGGAGAAGCGGAGACCGGATCTACAACGCTAGAAAAGCGGAGCGTTTGACAGTGCAGACAGAGCACGAGGCAATGGATACGTGTGAGGCCATGAGTCCGGTACTATGTTCGGCGACTTCACGCTGTGCATTGACCTCTGTCGCCATCTCAACTAAGCGTCTTGTCTTGTTCATTCATGTGTTTGCAACTCGCTTAGCTTGGCTACCATATGGACTTGACTGCCTACGGAAAAGCTCGGCTTTTGCTTGCGAGCATACATGGCCAAAATGCAAGCATGCAATCATGCGCAGCCTTGTATTGGTGTCTGCCAGCCTTACATCTATCACCGGCGGCTGGAATTCCTCAGTGTGGCATATCCATTGCGCTGAGAGAGCTTTGTCGGGACTCCGCATGATCGCTAGGCACACCCGCCCGACTTGAACAAGGTAGGATCGCACTGCAGCATTGCGCCTGGAAACAGTTCTGCCATGGAGCATCACGCGCATCCTTATGCGTCTTCCCTTTTCATGACATGCGGGGCTGTGTTCAAGACAAAGTATAAATCCACCCGGACTTGGTCAAACGTGGCCAAAGAATAGTGTTATTGAGGAACAGCTTCTGTCAAAATGCCGACGCCTTGTCAGACCTCTACACTGCTAGGTTTTGCAGTCTCGTGTGTGACGGCCACTCCCATACTACTCTCCAACCGCCACACTGCGAACATCCCGGTGGCATGCTCTACGCCTCCCGACGCTGGATCTTTGCTTGATGCCTTTGTTTCCTTCTCCATCGAATTCTCCTCCTTTCCAGACTTTGCTGGAAATTCTTCAGCCCCGAACACATTTTCCGACAACCTGCTCAATAACCTGCGAGACTTGCAAGGCACAAAGCCCTACGTGAGGGTCGGAGGCAACACTCAAGATTTTGCAATATTCAATGCTTCTCAAGAAGTTGCATCGATAGGAATCGTCAACCCAGACATATCTCCTGACTACCCATCAACTCTCACCATCGGTCCGACATACTTCGAATCGTACAAAACGTGGCCCGATGTCAAATACTCTCATGGATTCAATCTTGGCAAGAACAGCAGCGCTGCTCGAAAGGCGCTTGTCGACTCTGCTCCTTTCGCTTGCAAGACTTTTCTACACAATAACAAGCTACTTTCATGGGAGCTGGGGAACGAGCCAGACCTCTATCCTGGCAAAATCCGACCCGTGAACTGGACAGAGTCGCAGTACGTAGCAGAATGGCTTGAATACACCAGAGAGATCCGAACGGCAATGGAGAAAGCGTGTCCAGAGCTGGCCACGGATTCTCGATACAAGTACATCGCACCATCATTCGCAGGCACAGGAAGTAACAAGCTAGATCCTCTCCGAGCATGGAACGCCGGACTTGACACTGACAACGACATATCACTCATCAGCTCGCACAAGTAAGTCTTTCACCCAAGATATTTCACATCCCCTCTGATCTTCTTCCCCAGCTACATCTCCGGCGCCAACGTCCCCGGCGTAACCCTCCAAGGCACCTTGATGAACCACACTTCCACCGTCGCCTCGGTAGCAAAACACATCAACTCCCGCAATCTAATCCACAAACTCCATCCCCAGCTCCCATACATTCTAGGCGAAACAAATTCCCTCTACAACCAAGGCCGTCCAGGCCTCTCCAATACTTTCGGCGCAGCACTCTGGGGCATAGATTTCAACCTGTATTGCGCCAGCAACAACATCTCTCGAGTCCACATGCACATGGGAACCAACTACCGATACCAGAGCTGGCAACCCATCGACACAGATCTCGTAAGCAAAGGCACGAAAGCCCCATATTACGGAAACCTCGCTGTCGCCGCTTTCCTGGGCAAGAGCGAGGAGACGAGAATCATAAATTTACCTCTAATGAATTCCGACCACCGAGAAGCTGCTTATGCGGCTTACATTCACGGCTCTTTGGATAGAATCATGATCATCAATCTGATGGCGTATAATTATTCCGACGATCATGGTCCGAGACCGAGTGAGGAGTATAAGTTTCAATTATCCGAGGAGCTCAAGGGGAAAGAGATGCGAGTACAGAGATTGATGGCGAATGGAAGTGATGCGATTTCCGGCATTACATTTGATGGATATAGTTATGATTTCGAGTTGGATGAGGGGAGGCCGGTTTTGTTGAAAAATGTCACTAGAGGGGAGAAGGTGGTGGTCGATGCGGTGGAGGTGGTGGTGAGGGTAGAGGTGCCGTGGAGCAGTGCGGTGATTTTGAGATTTTAGATGGTGGCCGCGGAGTTTTTTGAAAATGAAGCCGTGATCATTGGTTGTCTACACCTCTCTCTCTCTCTCTCTCTCTCTCTTCCCTAGATTGGCCCGAAAAAAATGACCTGGCCTGCGGCGGGATAGTTTCTCATTCTTAGGCATGATTCCGTTCTGACGCTCTCGGATGGATTTGTTGTGAGCGCTGATGTTGTAAGTGTCGGTTGATCGCGAGTGTTGGAGGTACTTTTTCCAGGACTTTGTGTTACGACCCTGCTTTGAGATGGAGAGGAAGTCTGGAGACCGGAGCCATTCATATACCGATGAGAGCTGACAGGATGAACTTGGTTGCTAATTAGACACAGGAGTGCCACCTTTGGGAGTCTTGAGTGTGAGAAAGGTTGTCGATGGAAGGACTCAACAGCGCCAGTGTCCTTTTGCGACACACAGTATGATTAAGGTTGTCCACCAATTTTCTCGCCTACACGGAAATGCCTGAGACGTGAGATGTCAGCTATTGTCGTACGAGACGAGGCCAACCCTTTGATTTCTCGCTTTAGCGCAACACAATGTGTTAGCCTTTCGTCTCCTCCGGCATCCAAACCATAGCCCACATCCTAACCCCCTCACCACTCTTCTCCACCGTCCCATCCTTACCATGCGTTCCCTTCCCCATAACCAAAACCTCCAGCTCCCTAAATCCCAGCCTCCTATACAAATCCCTACTCCCCTCAGACGTAGCCTCCAGCCAAATCGGCATCTTCCGCTGCTGCCACCTCCTAATCATCTCACTAGCCAACCCCTTCCCTCTCTCCTCCCTCCTCGTCCCCACAAAAAACAAATACCAAAACCGCCTCATCCCCAATTTCTTTTTCCACTTCTTCTTCACCCTATCGACCTGCGCAGAAAAATCTATCAACATGCGTTTCGCGCCACTGAGACCGAGTTTCAAAATTGATCCCAGGAAGCCAGCTTGGTAAATCGTGAGTTCGTTGTCGATGCGTTTGCCGGGGGGCATCCAGACTGTCATGCACGACCAATCGTTGCATTCTTCGAAGATGCCGGAGTTGAGCATTGCGGCTCGCATGAGCACTGTGAAGTAATGGGGCATGTATGCTATTCGGTCTGAATCGGATAGGGAAGAGCACATGTACCTGATGGCTGGATCGTCTAGGAAGATTGTTGAGAGTTCTCGGGCGTGACGGAGGTGGTAGTCTGGGTATTGCGTGAGAAACATAGTAAGGACCATGAGTTGGATTGGTATGGACGGGAACACTTACCTTTCCCAGAAGGCGCTCTCGTGATTCTGAATTTTACAGCTTCTTCGTCTTTCGAGGGTTGCGTATTACGAACTTCTACTTCTGCCATCTTTTACGATCAGTCTCGCCCTAAGCGATTTATATTGTTACGCCCATGGACACAAGCAAGATCGAAAGCTTATCAACGAAGCTTACTTCTTATATATGTAAGGGTTCCGAAGGGAGGATAAGTCGGGAAGGAAGGAGGTAATCTTTCCTTCGCCTCGGCTAAACCCTAACTAGCGGTTCAGTAGGGCCAAACCTAACTTTTTACCCCAGTTATATCAAAAATCAAGGTCGTAGCACATGCTTGCAGAAGTGGAGCTTTGTACCTTGAGTCTACGCACATTTCTTCCGCTGCTACTCGCCAGTGATGGATCGCGAGACGAACGAGGCGAATGCTGGCTTCGGGTCTTTGTCGCGTGCTAGAACGGTGTTTTGATTCCGCGACGAGTAGTTCTGCCGTGCTGCAAACAGTTGACGGTGTGGAGTTGGGACACGTCAATAAGACTTGGTTCTTGTAAATGCTGAGAGGCGCAAAGCACCGCTGCACCTCAGACACGCGATTCTGCAATGTAAGCATCTGCGGCGGCGACTGTGTGGGATCCAGGTTCGTGTCTTTGAC
This sequence comes from Pseudocercospora musae, assembly GCA_001578225.1. NCBI lineage: Eukaryota > Fungi > Ascomycota > Dothideomycetes > Mycosphaerellales > Mycosphaerellaceae > Pseudocercospora > Pseudocercospora musae. Next base: position 21,509 of record LFZO01000430.1, on the reverse strand, counting down.
ATCGCTTTTGGGCCGGGAAGATGGCGTGCACAGGAAAGATGGTCCATTGCTTGATATTGTCCGCTTAAGTAATGCAAATGCAGAAGAGAATGCAACACATGCCTGCCCCAGAAACTCGAGCCTTCGTGAGCTCGTAACAGCAACCATGATTGCTTCCGGAACGCCGTCGCTAAGATATCAGATGCAGCCTGTCTTCCTCATGAATGTCGAGTGTATCGGAAGACTCGCACTACAACTCTTCTCTGTACTCTTCGCCAATTCGAGGCGGAGACTTGCTATTGCCGCTATATGGGCTATAACTTCGTCTGCGCTGCGTGTCAGTATAGTCTCATGCCAAGCTCACCCCATGATGGGACACTCACGATCGTCTTCTCTCGCCCTCCTTTCTTCTCGCCTCGATAACCCTCATGATCTCTTTTCTGCCGCCTCGAGCATCGACCTCTTTTCCGCGCATTGACATGGAGATCTTATCATGAGCGTGGGCTTTGAGCAGTTTCGAGATGAGCAAATGCTGCATCAGGAGGCAGACATATACTCCGCAATCCATCCCGTTGTGCTGCTGTGGTGAGTCTTCGAGGTTGATGAATCTCAGAGGCTTGCCAAGCAGCTGCGATATCTTACGCGCAGTGAGCTCTGCCTCGTAGTAATTTGATGGATCCAGTGAGTCGTAGTGGAAGGCGACGCCGTCAATCACGCTGACGAGAAGAAGCGACCAATGCGATCCACCTTCTGCCATGTCCACCCTCCTGGCATCATTGATCGGTAGGAAGACATGTGTCGTCTTTGTGAAATCTGGAAGCGCGGACTTGATGTCGAGTGGGTTCTGTGTTTTCTGAAGCATGAAGCTCATGGAAGGTCGTAAGAGCACAATATTCGCTTTCGGGTAGTGCACGAGCTTCTCGCGCTCTAGATATTCCTCCCAAAAGCATATCGCATTGTCTGTGAGCCAGGCGCCCTTGATCGAATCGACGTCGTCGCGGGTGAGTCGGACATCGTAGTAGGAGAGGTAGGCGTCATCTGGTGATAACTGTGACATGTCGCCCATCAGTGAGATGTCGATGTGCGGCAATGGGTCGCGATTGATGCATTGCCGCTGCATCGTAGTCGTGGTCATGTAGGGAGGTGACATGTGAAGGTTGGAGGGGTGAAAGGCTGAGTGATGGTATTCCTGTTGGTGAATGAAAGTAAGGCTTACCGAATCACCGAAATGTCTGCTGACTCGACCACCAAATGGATGAAAACCTGCTGATCCAGAGCTGCGACCCGACATTGGGGTGGGCTGGGGTGGCTTGTGGAGAGGCATAGAATCATGCGACTCCGAGACAAAACGAGTCTTTTCGAGGGCCTTCTGAGGGTGCGAAGCTGGCGAAGCTGCTATTAATTATTGTGGTGATCAGCTCGTTGGACGGCTCTCAGGATAGCGTAGGCAAAAGGCTGCTGGTGGTGCCCGAGTATAAGCCTATGTACAACAAGCTGCCTCGAGGCCCTTCGAGATTTCACAAAGCATGCATCCGCGTGGAGAATCGAGATGAGTGGGGGTTAGACGTTCGCCAAAAAGCTGACCATACTGCTTGTGGCCTAGCCGGATTACGCCCATCTTCAACATACCTTCTAGTACTACTAGTCGTCGATTTCTACAGCTGACACCAACATGCATCCCTGACCGAAGATATGCCAGTCTTATACAGCTATCATGCAAAGCTATTTATTACTGAGCAGTTTGGCAGGCATTGAACGAAGCTACCTGGATTATCCACGGTCTATCGATTGTGCCTCTATAGCTTGCAGAATGAGCTGGGCGTCGGAGCGAGAAGTCTCCAGGATCGAGGACAAGGCGTACTGCTTGATGGGCATATTCCAAGTCAACATGCCCTTACTGTACGGCGAGCGCTCCAAAGCTTTCCTAAGACTCCAAGACGAAATCATTCGAAGATCACCAGATCAATCAATATTCGCATGGAGCATCACTTCTCAGGACTTTCCCTTCTCCGCATCAGAAGCAGTGTCCGGGCTCTTCGCACCATCTCCTTTGCACTTTGCGAATTGTGCATCCGTCGAGCCATGCGTCATACCAGCACCATGCGAAAAACAACCATTCGCGATGACAAACCTGGCTCTGGAGTTGCGGCTACAGTCACAAATGAGGACGTGCGGCTATCGAGACGACAACGAAGACGAGGAGCCATACTTCGCGATCCACCATGTGATGAACAAGCATATTGTAGTTATAACAGTAGTGTGCTTGAACGGTGGACCGTACCGTACTCCATGTTTTAGAATACCTCCCTTGTTATTGAACCCTTGCTTGGAACTATCCATGAACCTACAATCCCTTGTAATAACCTAGGTATAGGCCTCTCTATAGTAGTAGTAAGAAGTTGGTATTATTCTTCGTAGAGTAGGGGGAAGCGTTACATCGGCCTCATACTACGGGCTCTATACTAGAAGTATAAAAAGGCTTGCTAGTACAAGAAATCCTACCTCTACATTCTACATCGTCCCTAGCTACCTTCTAAAAGAAAGACAGTACAGAAGAAAATAACACGAACAATATGCGGGCTATCTTCGCTACTACTATTATCGCTCTCGTATCGACCGTTTCGGCAAGCAATCCCGACACAATTAACGGTGGAGGAAATTGCGATTGTACATCATACTTAGGCTGCAAATCCCGAGGGACTGATGGATGTTTGATACTCAGTCATGTACCAACTTGCATCGTGCAGACTCAGGGGTGCTCAAACGAGTGCTTTAATTACCATTTCGCCTACAAAAGGTAACACGTAACTCTGGATTAATCGAGTAGTTTGCTAACGTAAGATTGATTGATTAGATTGAAAGACCCACAGTGTATCTGTACCGACGCAGATGCAAGTACTTGTTCTTCATAGCTCGGTCGTCGACAAACAAATGAGAGAGAGAGAGAGTGTGTGTGTAGCAAGGAGGATGCGAGGGATTACTATAAGCAGACAAGTACTGTAGACTCCCGAAATTATAGCAGTACAATGAATGATTCGTGTCGACCAAAGCCCGACCTCAGCAATCACTGTAACACAATGTGAAGATCAATCCGAACTTCCATAATGAAAGCACGATGTCACAACTCAATCTACACGTGCTTATTCAGATCGATGGCCTGAATAGGACGGGCATGCTTCGCATTCATACCAATCCTGCTAATGATGTAGTCTGGACGGATCATGGCAGTCCAAGACCACGAAAGTTCTATGTGAAGGCTTTCATTCGAGGTCTCAGGCGTTTTCAAAGAGGTGGCTTGCTTTGACATCAATAGTTGTCCCCAGACCACCCTCGCGTCTCACTGCACGTTCTCCCTCAGAACCACGTCCTGCCGCTGCGTCAAACCGCACTAACCCAACTCAAAACCGCATCAAACCCCAAGGCCGTCTAGGGTTGCGACTTGGCCGTAGTGCAACTGCTGATCTTCGCTTTGAAGGACATGCACCGTGGATTCCATACTGTTAAATACAGGCTGGGTCGCTTGGTCGAATGCTCTACGTGAGCGTCTTCTAGACTAAGCTAATTGATACTCGAGAGTAGCCTATAGTCCTTCCGGACTCAGCCTCCTTCCAATGTTTCCAAAACATACAGAGCTTACAAATAGTACACTCGCAATCCAGGTCGCGACGCCGACGCTTTCCTGCGTGAAAATGCCTAGAATATATTCTTCGCCTTTTAATGCTTCTACAGTGCCGTTGAGGACTCCACCGGTTCGTGCCACGTGTTCCTGTATCGCTTCCACTGGTGAAGGAGGCGGGACAAGAGATGGATTCACGCTGAGTAGGATCGCAGTGCCGCCCAATGCTACCAGTGTGGAGAGGACAAACCCAGACGAGGACCTATCGATTAGATACCAGACCGCGGGATTTGCGAGTGCCAGAGTCAGAGAAAGCTGCAGCGTGCTCTGCCATGGCAGTTTTCGGATAGCGAATGCGATCCCCACGAATGCACCAATACTCCTCACCACGTCTAACCAGCCATCTGCCCCTCGAGCTTTTCGCAATTCACGTCTCTCAACCTCCTCTTCTGTCTCCTCTTTGTCATCTACAGCTGATTCCGAATCGGACCAGAATAATTTGTCCGCGTATGGGAGAGCCTCTCCGAGAAGTACTCCGACAATACCCCAGGTAGCCAAGTAGCTCCATCTTGAGCGATCCAGGTTGACGGCCACAGGCGCTATTCGTTGGCGATCATGGAGATGTGAAATAAGAAGGCCATATAACACGCCAACGCTGAAAAGCGCAACCACTCGTCCCAGAAGTGGTAAGAAGTACCCTTTGAGACCTTTCCGCACGGCGTGGCTTTTATGAAGCTGCGGTGCTGTGCTTCTCCTCCTCACCCTTCCGTCTGCCGTCTTTTGAAACGCCTCTCTAGGCAGATTCAGCCTGCTCCAGTCGAAACTCGCATGACTGCTGTCACTGGCAGGTGTCTGGCCTACCGGTGTCTGTGCACCTGCCCCATACGGTGTCGGATTTTCTGTTTCTAGCCCTGATGGCTGGTATATGCCGGAAAGTGTTGATGAGGTCAAATTGAGAAAACTTCGCGTCTTGGCGGGGGTCGCCGAGCCATTGTGTTCTGCCATGTTGGTCTTCAGCGGACGTAGTTTGTGGTCGTTTGGGAAATCGTCGTGTGAAGGCTCGTCGGAAGGCGGCGTGGGCGGGGCGGAATCTGGAGGACTCCCGAGCTCAAAAGGTCTGCTGCTCACGCGCGGACGAGGTTTGAGCGGGACATCATTCTCGTCGGTGTGAGGTGCAGGATGGCTCATGCTGGAGGACAGCGCAGGGGCTCTTATATCACCGTGCTCCTTCTCCGCCCTCGTTGTCGCTGCCGTCGTACGATGTTGAGACACGAGCCCACGCGAAAAGAGTTTCGGCTGCCGCCTTTGGCGCGACTCGCTTAGGAGGATAGAGAAAGCGTGATGGTGAAAAGGGCGAAGATATGTATACTGAGAAGGCTGGAGAAGAGTGTCGTGTGCGTTGAGGAGGGGAAGCGTCAGGCACGAGCAGAGACGGAGACAGTGGATACACAGCAGGCGTCTACGCCGAATGAGACGTCGCTTATGACGCCGAATTCGAACAATGGCCAGCATGTGAAAGAGCAGGGATCACGCCCTTTCTCCACACGGCGCTACAGTAACGCCGAACGCCGACAAAAATTATCAAGAACGACTTGCGTCCAACACATCTCAAACGTCGCAAGTGTAGCAGGCAGAAAGCATGGCGGCACAAACCGGCGAGAGGGCTTCGCAAGTGCGGATCAATCTGAAAGCCAGGGACTCCGAAATTGAGCTGCCGGCAGAAAGTCAGGGCAGCATAGTCGTGTCGACCGGTATGCCAAGCCATCATTCTAGCCCAGCTCAGTCGCTAATTGCAATGGATAGATGTGAAAAGATATCAGCTCTCGACACTTGTCAACAAGCTCCTTGGACCGGATAAGCCAATACCTTTCGAGTTCCTGATCAATGGCCAGTTCTTGCGCACATCGCTCGACGACTTCCTCACACAAAATGGTGTTTCCGCAGAAACCACACTGAATGTTGAGTATGTAAAAGCATTGGTGCCCCCGCTTCATGTCGCCAGCTACGAGCACGACGACTGGGTCTCATCAGTCGATGTCTCCGCGAGTTCAGACGGTCTGAGCAGCCGAATTCTATCTGGGTCCTTCGATGGCAGTATCCGAGTGTGGGACGAGAGCTCACAGGTCATTGCTACGGGTCAGTGGCATAGGTCATCAGCACAGTCCGCAAAGTTCATCACTCCGAGTTCGATCGTTTCCGCTGGCAACGACCGCTCGATCCGTGTCTGGGATTTCAAAGATAGTGATGAGAAGGACGGAGGCGAACTCACTCCCAAGCTCGAGTTACTGGGCCACAAATCGATCGTCGGCCGGATAGCCGTTAACGCACCATCATCACGCATCCTTTCGGCTTCTTCAGATCACACAATCGGTCTCTGGACCACATCAAAATCTTCAGCTCCAGCCGCTCCGGAAAGCACTTCGAGCAACAAACGCCGCAAACTCTCCGGGCCAGCATTGTCGATGCCTCAACGCGGAGCGCTTTCCATGCTCACAGGGCATCATAATCACGTAAAAGATGTCACTTTCGACGCTCGCGATGCCACAGTAAGTTCATTTCAGCTCGGCGTCGTGGTGCCAGCTACGGTCGCCACTTCGCAGACAGCACCTCAGTCCCGTGCCACAACTTCGGAGCGAAACTCCAATGAACACGTCTTGCTTGGTCTATCTCGCTAACAATTCTATCCCTAGGTCGCCTACTCAGGCTCCATGGACCACACAATCAAAACCTGGGACCTCACAACCTCCTCCTGTGTAACAACAACACCAACAACCTACTCGATCTTCAGCATCTGCCATTTACCTTCCCACTCCCTCCTCGCAGCAGGAAATACAAACAGCACAATCGACCTGATTGACCTCCGTGCACAAGCCACAAGACTCTCCTCTCTCACCTGTATCGGCCACACAAACTGGATCCGTTCAATTTCTCCCTCCCCAACGAACGCCTACCGATTCGTATCAGCATCCTCAGACTCCACGTGTAAGATCTGGGATCTGAGGAGTACGAGTCAGAACGCTGCTGGCAATGCGATTGCGAAGGCTGTCTACACTATTGAAAGGGAAAGTCAGAAAGGGGTGAAGCCGGCCAGAGGAAGTGAGAGTGCGGTGTTTGGGGTGTGTTGGGATGAGAAAGTGGGGATTGTCAGTGGTGCGGAGGATAAGAAGGTGCAGATCAATAGGTCGCCTCAATAAAGTGTACGGGCTCTGAGAGGTTGATTACTGTTGGCGATGTGTAGAAGCATCGATAGTGGGGAGAGCGAGTGTGTAATGCATCGATGTTTGACTTAACGATTGATCAGCTCCGTGTGCCTCGCTGCATTGATTACGGTTAGTCCGAGCGAGCGAATTCTGTTTGCAATGTGTAGAGAGATCATTGACACGGAGGGCGAGTGTGAGATGTGCCGATTTTCAACAGCAAGCACAGTTGTCTCCGAATTGAGCTTGCTGTACCGGCGCTCTCTACTTCAGAACGATGAGATACCATGATATTGCAGCTATACTCCATCATTGCATCAACATCAGAGCCTGTTTGGCGCCTAACCTCGAGATAGCATCACCGGCTCGTGAGATAGTATTCGAGCCCTATGCCCTCGATATTGTCACCATCGACATAGCAACCATATGATATTTGCATTGTAATCTCCTCCACCCTCAAACGCTTCGCGTCCAAACCCTAGCCTGGCCCGGCACGAGATTCTGTTCGACTACATACGCTTCGGCAAGTGATCGCTGGCGATCTGTTTCCGATGTATTCCCAGTTCCATGCATCTCTTGTTGATGATAGAGGTTTCTTGCTCAGAGTATTGGCGGCCTCTATGTGCTGCTTAACACGCAAGCAATGACCGACGATCGTGGACGGCATGTATTGCAAGGAGTGATCGTGTGGGGTGTCACCCTCGGACACAAATATGCCACCGCATTTCAGGCTCTGAACTGGACTACATCGATGTTGCAATTAGCATTGGGGAATTGTTGAAGGCGAGAACGAGACCCCAAGTTTTGGGTTTAACACACCCGCGATCGGGAGTAGCGCCATGGTTGCCTCAGGCATACAGAATCGCCAACCGCTTTTCTGCACGTCGAATCGACTATACCCTATCTTCAATCTCTGCTTTCCGCATAGACATTCCGAAGAGCAACGACGACATGCCTTCAGAAGCACCTCAGAAGATTGCAATCTTGTCCGTCTACGACAAGACCGGACTCCTCGACTTGGCAAAAGGACTTATCAAGCAGAATGTTCGCTTGTTGGCATCTGGAGGAACGGCTAGGTTGATTCGCGAGGCTGGTTTCCCTGTTGAGTGAGTCTGACCACAGCCATGCCCCGTACTTGATGTGAGAATGACTTGTGCTGAAACGATGGGATAGAGATGTCTCCGCGATCACAAAAGCACCAGAGATGCTGTCTGGACGAGTGAAGACTCTTCATCCTGCAGTTCATGCTGGTGGGTGACTTTTTTAAATCCTGCACGGCCATCGTTCCCCCTCGTTTCTCCAGAATGCGACTATGCTTGCCAAATCGTCTGCGGCAGTCTCATGGCCAGGCTATGACTCAACGACAGGTGCTGATTCACCATCTTAGGAATTCTCGCCCGCGATCTGGCTTCAGACGAGAAGGATCTTGCAGAGCAGAACATTAACAAGGTTGACTATGTCATTTGCAATCTCTACCCTTTCAAGGACACGGTCGCCAAAATCAATGTCACAATCCCGGAAGCTGTGGAAGAAATTGACATCGGTGGAGTGACTCTGATCCGCGCAGCCGCCAAGAACCACAGCCGTGTCACAATCCTCAGCGACCCAGAGGACTACCATGACTTCCTCAAGGAGCTCGCCGAGGGGGAGATTCCAGAGAAGCAACGGCAGTTGTATGCGCTGAAAGCCTTCACGCACACCGCCGACTACGATACTGCTATCTCAGACTTCTTCCGCAAGAAGTATGCTGGAGACGGTACACAGCAATTGTCTTTGCGATATGGCACAAACCCTCACCAGAAGCCGGCCTCTGCCTTTGTGACCAACCGCAATTTACCCTTCAAGGTATTGGGAGGATCGCCTGGTTACATCAACCTTCTTGACGTGCTCAATGCATGGCCGCTCGTCAAGGAGCTCGATGAAGCACTTGGCTACCCTGCTGCCGCATCTTTCAAGCACGTCTCTCCTGCTGGTGCTGCCATCGGTGTGCCGTTGAGCGAACAGGAGAAGAAGGTCTACATGGTTGAAGAGATTGAAGGTCTGGATCAATCTGGACTTGCTCAAGCCTATGCACGTGCCCGAGGCGCAGACCGCATGTCCAGCTTTGGTGATGTGATTGCGCTGTCTCGTGAAGTCGATCTTCCGACTGCGAAGATCATCGGAAAGGAAGTCAGCGATGGCGTTGTGGCACCAGGCTATACCGCAGAAGCTCTCGAGATCCTCAAGAAGAAGAAGGGCGGGAAGTACCTCGTCCTGCAAATGGACAAGGCATATACGCCACCTCCTCAGGAACAGCGCACAATCTATGGCATCACGTTGACTCAGAACCGGAACGATGCTCTCATCTCTCCGAGCAACACGTTCAACTCGATCATTGTCCCGAAGGAGTCGAAGCCACTGCCAGAACCTGCGTTGCGCGACCTGACGGTGGCAACAATTGCACTCAAGTTTACTCAGTCGAACTCTGTATGCTACGCACTCAATGGCCAAGTCATCGGTCTTGGAGCAGGCCAGCAATCCCGAATTCACTGCACACGTCTCGCTGGCGACAAGGCAGATAACTGGTGGATGCGTTTCCACGAGCGAACGACTGGCATCAAGTGGAAGAAGGGCACAAAGAGAGCCGACAAATCGAACGCCATCGATCTACTTTGCTCAGGCATTGTCCCGGAAAGCGGAATTGAGCGCACCGAGTGGGAGAAGAACTTCGAAGAGGTCCCAACACCATTTACTGCCGAAGAACGACAAGCATGGTTGAGCAAGCTGAGTGAGGTCGCCGTCTCGAGTGACGCTTTCTTCCCATTCACCGACAACGTGTTCAGAGTTGCTCGAAGTGGTGTTAAGTACATTGCAGCGCCTACTGGCAGTCAGAATGACCAAGCCTGCTTTTTGAGTACGGAGCAACTAGGTATAACTTTTGTGGAGCAGCACATCCGCTTGTTCCATCACTAAGCAAAGACACCGCCGCTTGCTAGCGCTGATAACACGGAACTCTTGGACAAATAGGGTGATACGACTTTGATGAAGCGTTGAAGCGATTATAGATGACCTCGAAAAGTTGGTAGACAGCATAAATTCAACATTGACCCGTGAAGCTCTCGCCTCCTCAACACAGATCCTGTAGGAGACTAATACGTGTGCGGCCTGATCATTTACACATTAAGACGGGAACGGATGGCAGGTACGGAGAAGAGAATTTGGTAGTGTCATGGCAAAGTGTCCAGATGGTAGAGATGAAGTGCAACGGCGTGTTGACAGACAAGCATGATTAAGAGAATCCCATTAGCAAAATCAACGACTTGGGTATCTTCCTTCAAACGCCGTGTGGCCATGCCTCGCGCGCAGTAACTCCAGCGATAGTCTGGCCTCGGATCAAGCAGCAACAACCGTGGCCACAGTCGGCGGCAACCCAAGTAACCCCTTCCTATACTCCCAATAATTCTTGCGAATAGGATCATACCTCGTAGCCAACAAATCCAACGCCTTACCCGCCTTCACCTTTCCACCCTCTCCCTCTTCCTCGCCCAGGATATCCGCCAACAGATCCAGCGCATGACTACTCCTCACTCCTCCAACATCAACATCCATATCCGCATACAGCTCCGCAAACTCCTTCAAAGTATCAAGTCCAACCCCACTCTCCCTCACAACCCCCCTCAAATAATTCCAAGGACTACAATTCTGCGGAGCCTTCTCAATCGCCTTCTTCGCGAAACTTATCTCTCGATCCCGAATAGCCTCATCCTCCTTCACACCTCCACCTCCATTTCCATTAATCACATACCACCGATGATTCCAAGCCGAATTATTCCTAACATCCTTCCTCAACATCCTCTCACAAAACTCCAACTCCCCCTCGGTCCAAAGCCCAAACCGCTTCACAAGCCATTGCCTATAACTCCAAACATGATAATTCTTCGCATCCAACGCAAACATTTTCTCCACGAATTCTTGTTCCGCTTTCACATCCACAGCTTCTTCTCCAATCTTGTTCACCAACAAATTCCGATGATGCCAAATCTGATAGTTCTTTTGATGGCTTAACGCGATTTCATTCAACCATTCCAATTCCCCTTTCAGGCCACCCAGTAGGTCGCCCTTGGCTTCGCTGACTTTTATGAGGACTTTGGCGCGATACAGCCAGACGGTGTAGTGTGCGGGGTTCATGTCGATGAGGTCTTCGGTGAGGTCGAGGACTCGTGGGGAGGCTTCGTCAAGAGCCATGACGGCGCGGAGGTAGGACATTGTCTCTGCGTATTCGTTGGAATAAGCGATGGCGGCGAGGGGGTTGGGGCCGCCTTCGTTTGTGGGGAGGGGGGTTATGTCGGCCCAGAGAGGGGAGTCGGAGTATTTGCCCATGATTTTGGGGCGATGAGTGTGGCGAGGGTTCTTGTTATTGTTGATGTTGTTGTCGTAGTGGATGGAGTAAGCTCTCTGTTGAGGCCAGAGAGAAAGTTGAAGTGGGGGATTGCTGGCTGGCTGGAATGTGGGGTTTGCTCAAGAGTGGAAGTGAAGGACAATGATGTTTTGAGAACAATATCAAGAGAATTGGTTGCTTTCTACAGAAGATGGAATGAAAGAATTACGGCGCAGCTTCGATTGCGAGCCTTGAATACGACTACGTGACTCGAGAAAAACGCTTGAGAGTACCCGTGCACAGTTTAGACTTTTGTTCAATAGAGTCGAGATATCATCGCCTCATGCTAATTACCACCCTATCTGCCACAAATGCCCGTTTGAAATTCTCATGCTCCGAGTTCACACTCCTTAACCCACTTCCAATAAGCGCCCCAAACAGTCCTCGGCAGACATTGTAGAACATCTTTCAACCTTTCGCTTTGATAAGGAAGATCCTCTTGTTTGATAGCTTGCATGATATAGCTCGCCACCGTGGTCAAAGCAAGAGGAGGCTCTCTGCAAGACTTTGCGACTTCTTGGACGCTGAAATCTTGGTGGTGCCAGAGATGGTATGCTCGGAGGGTTGAGGCACCCAGTTTGGATGGCTTTGGATCAAGGGAGGAGATCCAATTATCGGCAAGCGTGGTCTGGGGGTTGCACAGGTTTTGGGGGTTTGATTGAGATGAGACTGGTCCTAATGTGGGTTTCGTGGCTGATGTGGGCGTGGGAGGGTCCAGGGGTGGCAGCTTGGGATAGATAGCAGTGTCAATGGCTCCGGATACCTCTTCTGGCGCCGACTTTCCGGCTTCTGTGGATACTGGCTCGGCTTCGAGACTGCCGAGCTCGTAAGTATCCGGTAGCTCCTCCAACGCGTCCAAGAAGACATCGTCATCTTCGCACTCGTCCGCGACCTCGCCAGAAACTGCTTTCTTAGAGGCGACTCGCGACCGGACCTGCGACCTCTCCACAGCTTGTCCATTGCCAAGAATTAGAGGCTTGCCGGTTTCGAAATATGCAGGTCGCGGTGGAGTGGGTGTCATCGCTTTCCGCTCGTTATCAAGTTTGTTGTACAGGCGAAATCCAGCATAAGCGTCCGCTGCGGCATATGTCGTCTGTTGATGGTTCAAGCTCCTGCTCCAAGCTGAAACACGAACATCACTCTTCAATAGCGGCAACAGTAGCACGTTCTGTACCTGTTCTGCAAGACTGACCAGCTTGAAGCTCACCTGACTTGGCGTCCGGACGATGCGATACATATGGCTGAGCTCAAAAATTCCGCGCATGTTAATGCCGAAACATTTGCGAATTCGCGTGGCATCTCCTCCTACATTGACGCCGGCCTTTGCAATGTTCTCGTCTTCGAGGATCGTGCGCAAGGAGGGAGGCATGAGTTCTTCTATAGTGTCGCCTTTGAAGAGCGCCACTTGGATGAGAGCGATCTTGTCTTCAGCTGCGATTTGTACAAGGCTGATGTTCTTCTTGATGGAGTCTTTGTCTGAACCAACATATTGCTCCCACTCAAGGTCGAAACCAAGGACGGGCTCGTTGAGAAAGAGCTGTAGCTGTCTCTCGGCAGTCTCCATGGTCTTGCAGTAATAGACCTGTACTTTAGACCCTTCCGACGACTTGTACAAAGTATGAGACCAGAACGCCGCCCCCGAACTTGGAGATGCCATGACAGCATCACGATACTCCTTAGCAGGAATTTGATAGTCGAGGATTGTCGGCGCTTCGAGGATTGTGTCGATGTCTTCGGCTTCTTTAGCTGCGCTTTTAATTGCGGTAGAGCTGGGACGCGCAGACTCAGACGGAAGGTTGGATGTCGGCGGATAGTGTCCTAGATCAAAAGCGGTTGGCACGACTGGCTCGATGTTTGGTGGCTGCAATGCTTGACCTATGGTGGACCATCGTAGATCCCGATGCCACACCTGGACAGATGTCGAGAAGCGCCGACGGTGAGTATGGTATGGCCAAGCTCGATAGGGCGCGTGCGGCGAAACTGTTGGCCTGAGCTTTAAAGCGTCTCCGCTACGATCACCAGTATCCAGGCTTGACTTGAAATCAGAAATGCTAAGCTGCTGGCTTGGCTCAGAATGCAGTGGCACCAGACGAAGGCGCTTCCGCCGAGACAGTGAAGCTAACTTGGGAATCTTGATCTTGGATGCGGCCTGAGCGTTACCATCGGCATTTGAAACCCCAATGGCTTGAGGCTTCGAAGCGTCGGAGCCTGTTGGCGAGGTATCATGATCACCGCTCAAGTGAGTCGTCGTGACATCTACTGCTCCACCTGAGCTGGACGATAAGTCCTCAACATTAGCTTTTCCTGACTGCAACTTGCCATGCTGCTCGGGGGTCCCGACTTCTTGCTTCAATGTGGCTATGCGAATTTTGGCACCCGCAATCACCCGGTCTATCCCCGTCACATCTCCACCTTGGGCGAGGCGTTTCGCACGAAGCTTTGTCAGTCCGGCTAGAGATTTCGTCCCTAGATTGAGCTTGATCTGAGTCGAGGAAAGGTTGGCAAGCTCGATCGGATCTACGTGAACGCCTGAGCTCTCCAAGAAAGCGATCTTGTTCTTGATGTGGCAGATTTGGGTGTCAATCTTCCTGACACTCTCTGGATCGCTCTGTGGATCGCGTGTGCGTAGATCACGGGCCTGGTTGAGCATCAGCATTTGCCCATGATATCCGAGAAGAGCTGCCCCAGGGGTTCCTCGTGAGTATGCATAGTGACGCAGCAGCCTTGCACCCCTGGACGAAAGCGTCTTCCGTATCAGCGTCTTTGGAGTTTTGCGGATCGCGATCGGGCTCGATTTGTTCCCGGGACTTGCGCCAAGGTCCGACATTGATGATCGCGTAGCGAGTGAAGATGCCGCGGGCGCCGACCATGCGCGCTTGCGTCTCGTCATTGCAATATCCGCGCGTTGTCCAACGATTGCTTCGAGAAGTCGCTGCTCACGCGTCTGTGCCTCACGCAACCGCGCGCTCTGCTCACGGTCAAACTCTTTCTCAGCTGCAAGGTCAGTCAAGCCCAGTTCCTCCTCGTACATGCTTCTCTGGCGTATGAGCCGTACGTGGATATCAAACTGCCTTTTCAGCTTTCGTTCTGTCTCGCGTAGTGATTCTTTCCCTCGCTGACCCTGGACATCCTCCACTGCCTTGGTATGTTGATTCGTGACTTCCTGCAAACGTTTCCGGAGTTCCGCGATGTGTGTCTCGATCCGCTTTTGAGTCGGACTCAGATTGAGGTTCGCTTTGAGCATCTCGGACCAGCGTAGCTGATCAAAGTACTGAAGATTCATGTCGATGAGGTGCAACCTCTCTCTAGCGAGTCCCAGCTCAGCTTCGAACTCTGCTCGCTGTGTGTCAAGCGTCGCCATCTGCAGCTTCTCGTCCAGCCTCTTCACTTCAGCCTGTTCCTCATGGCGACGTCTTTTGAAGGGCTCAAGATCTGCAAGCTGTCTTGCTACCTTGACGCCGTCACTGTGGGTCTGCTCATCGGTGAATCGCAATAGTCTTGTCAGCGTTCGAGAGTTGTGGGACTCCGGTTTCAAATCTTGGATTTCGGTACGCAGCGAAGACGCTTCGTCTCCAACAACCTTGGCGGCGGCTTGAGCCTGGTTGGCTCTGGAATCGAGAAAGTCCAGAATACCTTGCCTAATATTGCCATATCGCCCGGACATCTGGTGAAACAACCTCAATTCCTTGGCAGTCTTGAACTTTTGCAAAGATTCGCGCCACTGTGCGCTCTCCCTGTGCAGAGCGTTCCGAGTCTCAGAAATCAAGGCGTTGAGAAGCTCGTAGCCGGTATCATTCAAATCTCGGTACAAGTACTGGTAGTCGTTATAGTCGGAGCGGTCGGTCAGTGCCCGCGTTTGTCTGCCGTCTAAGACTTTTTGAAGCTCTTCCTTCAGCTTCACGGCGTCATTAGCCCGACGCCTATGGTTGTCTGAGTCTTTTTCGAGGCGCAAGCGATCGAGCCTACGTCCCTCCTCCTCAGCCCGAAGATTTCGCACTAGCTTCATGTTGTTGGCTCGCAACTCGACCACCTGAGCGCCATTAGTCGCTTGCTCTCGTAATTGTGTTTCATGATTCTTTTCGATAGTTTTGACCAGCTCAGCATGTACAGCATTTGCCTTCTCCTCGCCTTCTTTCCGAACAGCCTCTAGGACAAGTTCATTATGAGCTAAACCTGCAGACGAGATGGCACGCAAATGCTCCAACTCGGATTCGTACCGTTTCTGCTGTTCAGAAAGAGCCTTCGTGGATGCGGCTTCTAGAGATGCAGTAGCCTGGGCATGACTTCTCTCAATCTCAGCTGATAGTCGATTGTGCGTAGCCTGCTCCTGCTCGAGTTGCCGCTTGAGCTCCGACACTTTCTGTCCACTCTTCTCGTTCAGAGCGGCGACCTCTTGCTCCTTTTGTCGATTGAGCTGCGACACTTGTCGACCATGATCCATCTTGATCCGTTCAAGCGTGTCGCGTAGATGGTCCACTTCTTTTTGAAGCTTGTTGATGACGTCGGACTTTACAGCAGCGTCGGCCTTCGACTTCCGAAGTTCAGTCTCTTGTTTCTGCAGAGTATCCTCCGCCTGCTTGATCTTCCCCCGCAACTCAGCAGCCTCTCTGGTGGACGAAGTGAACTCGGCCTTGTATGGCGTGTGCATCGATGGCAAGGAGGAAGCCTGAGGCGTGGTCTTGGCGGCAATCTCTCGCCTGGCGAAACGCTTCGTTACGGGTGTTGGGGCAAAGGTGGTGCCGTTTCCATGCGACCAGGTTCGATCGTTACCGCAGGCATGTGAAGGCGTGACTCGTTTGGGATGTTGGAAGACGATGCCCCGCGATTGATCCCATCGATGGTCAATTGGTCGCTTGGATGGCATTCGCTGGGCGGCGCCTGCTATTGGGCTTGGGATTGGGATTGGGATGGGAGTGGTAGCAGTCATCGTGGCGTTCTCGAGTGCTGCCGCCATCTCGACGCAGCTTCGTTGGAGTCGAACTCGGAGGGCCGCATCGGAAAAGATGGGCGGCTGCGGCGGCATTCCTTTCTGTGAAACGTCCTGGTCAT
The DNA here is from genome assembly GCA_001578225.1 of Pseudocercospora musae. Classification (NCBI taxonomy): domain Eukaryota; kingdom Fungi; phylum Ascomycota; class Dothideomycetes; order Mycosphaerellales; family Mycosphaerellaceae; genus Pseudocercospora; species Pseudocercospora musae. The sequence goes on along the minus strand of LFZO01000430.1, from coordinate 5,251 downwards.
CGCCTTTCTCTCACATCAAAATGGTATGGTATGGCGTCCAGGCAGCCCAAAATGCAGCTTGTCGAGCCCCAAAATCGTTGGATCATATTTCCAGGCGTTATATTTAAGCTTTTGGGTGCCGGCAGCCGAGGCGCGAAAGCACATGACTTGGATTTTCCTTGTCTGGTCTTGACATCCATCCAAACACGAACGATGCGATAGCACGAAAAAACAACATGTCGACGCAGCTGCTCCCTCTCGAGCTCATAGACAGATGTGTGGGCTCGCCGATATGGGTCATCATGAAGGGCGACAAAGGTGCATGCGAATCTCATTGACGTCTCGGCTTTTGCTGACCATGGATGCAGAGTTCAGCGGCACGCTTCAAGGCTTCGATGACTTCGTCAGTATGTGCTCTCACGAAATTCCACTGATGAAGCCCGACTGACAATGCGTAGATATGGTCCTTGAGGATGTGACTGAATAGTACGCAACCATGTGTCGTACTATCCTGAGACACGTGTTGATTTGGCAACAGCAACTACACCGGCGCTCACACGAAGCTTAACAAGATTCTGCTGAACGGCAATAACATCTGCATGGTATCGATCTTGACATATAGATACCGCCATTGCCTGCGACTGACTCTTGTGCAGCTTATACCCGGAGGCATGCCTGACCAGAATTGAGAGGAGCCGAAGAGGGGACACGACCATCATTCTTCGTGAAGGCTCAGGTATATTAGCTTTCTGCCATACAATACTGCGTAACAGCTGGTATTGCAGCTATGAACATGGCCCTGCCACCACGGGGCAGTCTCAGGCTGCATCAGACAAGCCTGAGCTAAGCATCACCACGAGAGCAGCAGAGCATTGTCGCAAACCAACTCTTGCGCACGTGGCGACCACGAGCAGTGATGAAGCTAATACTACTGTACTATAGCGCGTTTCAGTAAGCCAACGCAACACTCCTCCCCACCAACTCCCCCCTCAACTCCCGCTTCACCGTCCGCTCAAACATCCAAACCCCCACATCCTTCCTATTCATAACATACCCAAGAACAGGCTTGTCATCCCTCCCCTCTCTAATATTCTCGATCCCCCTGGGTTTCCCATCAAAAAGCAGCGTAGGTTTGACGTTCACATACCCGGAAATTCCTCTCTCCTTCCCATCTTTCCCCATCTCGTCCCGTAAAATCTGTTCCAGAACTTTCTTGTCTTCATGCTGATCTTGAAGAACGTAGTGATAGAACCATTGGTATCCCCAGGGAACGTCTTCGGGGTGACCTGATTGTCGGGATATTCCTGTGGTGGAGATGTTGACGTATAAAGGCTTCTTGGTGGGATGAAGGTCGTGACAGGCTTGTAGGACCGTGCGTCCTGCGTCTTGACAAGTTTTCGGATCGTCAAGGACGACGGGTTTCCAAAGACTCCATTGGAGACGGGGTGTTCCTCCTACGCCAGAGATTATCACATCTACGATGTTCCCCGGGCCTGTGGAAAGTGTTTGTTTGACGTCTTCAACTTTTTTCGCGTTCCCTGGGATTATGGTGAGGTATTCGTCGAGAGTTTCGGTGGAGACGCCTTGGGATGTAAGGGCATTGGTGAGTTTGCTGGGTGTTCGTGCAAGGGCGCGACAGGTGTAGCCGGCATTGAGAGAGAGGTAGAGACAGTGGCCTGCGCAGCCTCCAGTTGCGCCGAAGAAGGCGATTGTTTTGATTTGAGAGTGTTGAGAAGACATCTCTGGTATCTTGCCAGTCGTGATCTATATGAGACTGATCCTCGTGTATAGTTGCTGCTTCTGTTGTTCTCCTTTTGTGGATATGTGATTGTGAAACTCAAGAGCTGAAGGAGAGCTATCATATACTCATCCAATTCCTATGTGGCACAGCAGATCTATAAATTACTATGTTGTCAAGTCACTTGGCTGAGCTCGGCGGCACGGTCAAAGGATCGGACGAACAGTGCTTAGCCATCGCAAACGTTGTCCGCGCGTGCAGTACCTGCGTCACAAGCAAAGCGAAGGCGGCAGAGATGTGTAGACACCAAGTGGAAAGGATTGCGGAGGAGTTCACCCGACGGGAGGTCGGAAGTCGGCATCTTGAACGCGAATGCGAGACCCACTTTTGGATCCGGGCAAATACTCAAATGGTAAACATTGGTATGGCAATTGCTCGGATAGGAGTGCACTAGTAACATTGGCTACTAGTACTTCTTAAATAGGATATTTTCTAGTAGATTAGTATAGCCATTAGTATAGAATTACTCTAGTAGTAAATATTAGTATAATAATTACCTATATAGTACTACTATATACTATTCTAGATAGATAGATAGATAGATAGATAGAATAAAATATATATAGATCTAAGATATTTCTAATACTCTTGGCGAGTGCCTATAAATATAGAAATTCTACTAATTCTAATATTCTTTTAGTTTACTTTAGTTAGTTCTTAAGAAATATATAATCTAGTAGTAGATAGTCTAGTATTCCTAATATTCTAGTAGACGTATATTCGTTAGAGACTTTTAGTCTATAATCCTATATATATATAAATAGTACTAGTATTTACTATTTATAGCTAGTAACGATAAGGATATCTATATATAGTACTAGCTACAAATCTAAAGTAGTAGGCAAGATAGGGGGCTACTATCTTACTATTAGTCTTTAGAGCTAAGATCCTCTTTAATAACTACTAAAGGGAACCTAAGGTCCCTACTATACTAACGAAGACTAGCGTAACCTTAACTATATAATAATATAATCTAATCCCTTCTAAAGGAATATATAAGATACTAAGCCTACTAAATAGTAGACTAGGCCTATAGGCTAGAGTAGTAACCTAGTCTACTAAGTAGATTAAAAAGGGAGAAGGTATAGATATCTAGTAAGGCTTTAATAAGAAGGAAGAAGAAAGGAACTAACCGTTTAGAGGCTAGTTAAGTCCTAAATCTATAGTATAGTACTACTAAACTAGACTAGGCTAGGGTAGTAGTAGGATAGACTAACTATATTTCTAAATATAGGTTACGTAACCTAGATATTAAGTAAGGTTAGATAGGATATAGAAGGAGATAGTAGTATTCTAGGTCCTAATAAAAGGACTTTCTTAAGGACTTAGTACTAAAGTAGGATAGACGAAAGGTAGCTATATTCTACTAACCGCTACTAGGTCTATCCCTAAGGTCTCTAGAAAGAGGAGATTCTAGGAGCAACTAATAAAGGCTACCTAGCTATAGTAAGGCTAGATCTAGACTATAAGGGTAAGAGAAACTAATTATTAATATAGACTTCCTAGCCTCTATAAGGCTAGGCTTAATACCTTAATAAACCCTCTAGCTACTAGAGACTTTAGAAAGTATAATAATAGTAGAACTAGAAGGAAGGGGAGTAGGGAGCTATTTAGATAATAAGATAGTAGAGATAGGTTAGAAGGTAGTAACTAGAACCTAGTATACTAACTAAAGGGCTTTTTAGTAAAACTAGTAGGACTAAGGTTAGAGGAAAGAGGTTCTTACTAAAGGACAAGATATAGGTTTCCTCTTAATAATATAGCTCGAGTTTACCTATCTACTAGACGTTATAGTTAGGATTTATAGAGTATATAGCTAATATCTATATAGGCTATAAGGTACTATAATAGATTAATTAAATTATCTATCTATTTACTATTTATATAAGGATATTAGAGAGATAAAGTCTTCTACTAAGCTATATATCTACTAAGTAATACTTATCTAGTATATATATAGAATATATATAATCTATATATCTTTTTTAATTTAGTACTCTATATAATTATTTAGGCTAGCGAAGGAGAGTACCTATACGTAGTACTAGCTACGAACCTAGAGACAAAGATATCGTTAATAGAGCTAAATCTCTCCTATTCTACTAGCGTAGCCTAAGGGCTAAGACAAGTACCTAGGCGTAAAGGAGTCTAGCTCTAAGGCGACTAGCGATTTAGAAAACTATCTAGCTACCTATCGAGCCTAGTATAGCTATAACTATTATAAGAACTAATACTAAATTGATAGGCTAACCTTCCTAGGGAGGGAATCTATTCTAGGGATAAGGAACTAGAGTAGTAACCTAGGACTAATTATCCTAAAAGGGAGGGAGGAGTAACTAAGGAGGAGGTTTTAAGGAGTACTAGAAGGAGGAGGAAATATAAAGTAATATAAGAAGTTATCTATCTATCTATATAATTATTTAATATAGGATCTAAAAAGAATATACCTAACTCCTAGGCTAAGGCGCGAGCGCCTACGAGTATAGGAGATACAAATATACCTCTCTACGAACAAAATAGCGATAGTAGTTCTAAGGAAAGATAGAGGAGAGGAGGGATCTAGCCTCTATCCCTAAGCTAGACTAAGGGACAACTAGTACCTAAACTAGGCCCTAAAGGCTTAAAAGACTAGCCTAACTAGCTAAAAACGAATAGTAATATACAAAAGAACCTCTAAGCCCTTATAGACGATATCTAAAAGGCACTAGACGCTCCCTAGGCCCTAGACTTCCTATCCCTCCTCTCCCTCCTCTAGTAGGCCTAGACATAGCTCCTATACTAGCTAAAGGATACTAATACTACTAACATCCTCTAAACCTATATATAGAACCTCTAAACCGCTATAAAAATACCCGAACTAAAAACATAGGCATAGGCTATCTCCTAAGGCTAGTTAGCTATACTAAGTATATAGAGAATCCCTCTAGAAAGTTATATAATTATAGTAAGAGTTAGTTATAAGAAAGAGTAAGAAAAAACAAAGGGCCTTACTAACTAAGAGATACTATAGGGACTTAAAGACCTAGGGGTAATTACTATTAAGAAACTTAAGAGTAGTAACCTAAGGATCTTTATAGTATCTAAACCTACTAAAGACAAGCTAATAAGCGAACTAGGATAGATATAGAAGATACTCCCTAGTACTATAGTAGAGGCTCTAATATACTAGATACTAGTCTATAGCTTTAGGACTATAGGATTTAATCCTAAGGACCTAATTATAGACGTCCTAGTAGGTTAGTTCGGGTTAGGTTTAGGTTCAAAACCGAACCCAACCCATTTGTCCGGGTCTAATCTTAAGGAACCGGAAGTTTATCCGGGTTTAAACCCAAAAATTTAATAGGTTTATAGCGAATAATAGAAACATTAGAAAGGCGGAAATTGCGAAATATCGAGATAGAGAATATATTATTATTTATATATACTACTATTATCGTAGTCCTAAAGGACAAACTAGTTATTTCTTCTATATAT
>LFZO01000043.1:0-117245 GCA_001578225.1 Pseudocercospora musae | reverse complement strand
TCCTTAACTACGATTCTTTCTATAATCTCTTTCCCTAAGAGTCCTTAGATTTCCTTTTACTCCTATAGGTCCGTAATGTAGACTCTAACTACTGTCCTCGGGGGTTTTAGCGCCTCCTAACTAGCTACTACTACCTAGGTGCGGTAGTTTAGGCTTGTCTCTTATTGTTTCTTTATAATCTTTGCTACGGCTATATTAGCTACCTTCGTAATTATGTAGCTTGCCTAGTTATGGATTGCTTTTAGTCCTCTAAGGAGCTCTAAGATCATTATCTTATATGCCCTCTTAAGGGTTTTCCTATCCTCTACCTTTAGTACCTCCTCTACCCTAGTATATAGTGCTTTCCATTCGTCCTCCCTCCCTTCCTAACTGTTTTCCCTTCGTCTCTAATTGTTCGCTACTATCTTTAGTTAAGGTAATAGTTAGTATATGTTTTAGATACGTATATAGCGACCCTTAGGTGTACTACCCCTAGGAGTATAGTATAGTATCCTAGGCAAGACTATATAGTAGAACTTAATACCGCTACTAGAAGGCTCTATCTCGTTCCGTATACTATATCTACCTTATAGCGATATTGCCGATATAGCTACTTAGATACGTATAGATCTAGGATTCTATCGTATTAAGGGAACTAAGGTTAAAGGCTTTAACCTTACCGTCGCTTAGGTTATAGAGGCTTACCGTTACCTTACGCCTATTATACGCTAAGGTAGTACAATTCTATATACGTTTCCTTACGCTATCTAGCTTACTAGCCTTAGTCCGGTATTAGACGCCCTTATTAGGCGCGTTACGTAGTCTAATTCTACTATTCGAGAGGAGCTTAACGTAGTCTTCGCGCTAGACTATAAGGATCTAAAAGGCTATATTAAGACGTAGAACTAGTACGCCTTCGACGCGGTCTACGAAGCTCTTACGACTTAAGCTAATCTCGAGCGTAAGCTATATAGCGAGAAGAGCTACTATACTACGAGAAACCTCTCTAAGCGCTAGGAAGACGACGAGGTACTAGGCGAGAGCTATAGTAAGTACGAGCTTCGCTAAAGTAGCTATACTTAGAATTGAGTAGCGACTAAGGATAGTATTGTCTATAAGTAGAACTAGGATTAATAACCCTTAGGGGGGCGATTAGAAAGCTACCTTAGGTAGTAAACTAAAATGCGAACCTATTTAATTTCTATATATATAAGTAGTATTATATCTAGTTAGATACCTAGAAAGGGAGGGATATTGTCTAGTAACTAGGATACACTTATCTACCTAGTTAGATAGGAGTCTTAATTAGTATATATAGCCCTCTTCCTACTAGGGAGAGACATTATTAACCTTCGTTTAGTATATATTATATATTACGTTTTATATACCTCTACTATAGAGCTCTAATTACTACTAACTATCCCTATAACTACTACGATAGTTAGTCCGCCTAGTATAGCTACCTATAGCCTAATAGGTTATACTACCTATAGTCCCTTCCTATACTACCTAGCTCTTAGGTTTGTATAGGTTTAGGTTTTACTTATTACTAGTAATACTTAACGATCTATCCGGTTAACGCTTATACTACGCCTACTATCTACTAGCGCTAATCCTACGTCGCGCTATATCCGTAGCCTAGTATTCTTACGCTCTAGTTCCTAGGCTTAGACTTCTTACCTAAGTAGCTTCTACTCGGCCTTCGAACGGGCGATCTACTTATTTAGCGTAGCCTATTACTCGCTAATTATAGCCTACTACTCTTCGTCTCCCTAGGGGCGATTATCGTCTATAGGTACTACGGTATTACTACCTAACGTAGTCGGCTCGTATACGCTTATTATACGATGTTCTATAGGCTACTATAGGGATAGACTTATTAGAACTATTAGGGACTAGGTATATAGTAACGTATAGAATACCTACCTAACCGATAGCTTAGTAGGTAGTAGAACTAATAAGTGCCTCCTAAAAGGATTACGCTAAGCGCTAGGTTAAAAAAGGCTATACGAGTTACGTACGTCCTATATGCGTCCCTAGCGCGCGTAGCTTAGTATACTTAGGACTTAGTAAGAGACCTTACCTTATAGAGATCCTTATACCTTATTACTACTACCTTATAGTCTAGTAGTTCCTTCGAAACTTACTTACGTAATCGAGTAATATACTCTAGTAGATCTTTATACTACTAAGCTTACGGCATTTCGAAATACTACTTTAAGAGATAACTAGTAGTATATAGAAAGATAGTACTCGCTAGCTTAGATAGTAGCTAGATTATTATCGATATTCTAGCGGTATAAGGATACGATTTAGACTCTACTAGAGTAGAAGAGGAGCATTCTACCTAGTAAACTATATAGGTTAATACTAAAGAGCCGCTATTCTTAGTATTCTTACGTAATCTATAAAACCTAGTATATAAACTAGAGATATTATAGGTCTTAAACAAGTACTATTTAGTAATACTTATTATAGACAAGCGCTTGTCTAGTGCCTATAGCCGTCCTAGCATTACGGGTTCAAACCCTTACAGTTAGCACTCGGAGGTACAGAGACTCTGTATCTACGCGAGCTAATATAGACCAATCTCTACAAGACATTACACCAACCTCATCCTTCACTTCCTCGCATTCCGCAAACGCCCTCGTTTCGCACAATCGCGACACCGTCACCATCCAGCCCACCACTCAGCCTAGCAAGCACCACAATATCTGCCACATGCGATACAAGGGCACCCAGCATAAGGACCGCCATTGTTAGCACATGTACCCGCACCTGTACCACCGCCGCAAGCACAGCACGCGATGGACGGACAGTCTCGCTGCGTACTGCAGTCAGTATAGCACGACTCTCAGATAAGGTGCAGGACGAACCTTGGCAATATCTTGCCCCAGTGTCAGACTGGCGACCGAGAGGAGGAGGAGCCCAACGAGGTAGCGCATGGTTGTTGTCCTGGAATTCCGAAGCTCGTAAGGGTAAGGAGTTGATTGAATCCCTTTTGAGAGTTGTGTAGCTCTCAGGAGGTGAATGGTAGGTGAATTGTGAACTGGTTACTACGGCTAACGAGTATCTTATATACAGTAGCGTAACTGCCCACCTTGCCTACCGTTCTCGCAATCCGCGGCATTCAAGACAGGGGTAACCTGAGGGCGTCGACGGATCTGTTCTCTTCCAGATGCCCTGTAGACCTGTCTCCTAGAAAGTAGAAAGCTCGGCGGGAAGCGTATCGGTATATGACATTGCTGCGGACCATACAGTCACCTCCCAAAGCCGTTCAGATAGCGTACCCGAGCCCTGCCTCCTACTTGAGTAGGATAAATTGGCGAAAAATACCCTACTAGAGGCCGCAAATTCCCTACTACGGCTATAGTAGAACAGAAAGTCGAAGCCGATAGAGAGGTTTTGCTCGAAATTCGTTGTTTTAAGCCCTAGTAAGCGGCGGATAGAGTACAAATTCTGTCGTTTGATTTGCTAGACACCCTTGTTGCGGACGCTATTTGATCGGAGGTGGAAGGTGACTGTACTGCCCCACAGAGGCTTCGGTTCCGAGACGGGTGCTCCCGAAGACAGCCTCGTGGAACACATTGCTGCTCCTTCAACGACTCAAAGTTCGTCAACGATCGATTTTGAGTCTGGTGACTCGCAAGAAGCGTGTCGACTCCAGATTCTTCGGTTATAGTAGCCAGCTTGAAGTACGACTCGATCTGATCCTCTTCGGCCGAAGCATTCTGTGCTTTCCCAGTTTCGCCACTCAGAACGACAAGATGCCGGTTGCCATGATCGTATCCGGGCAAGACCAAGCCCGTATCTCCCAGCGTGTATCCAGGATTTGCGAGGAAACGAATGGAGAAACTGCCAAATGTCAATCCTTGACCATCCGTCACCATCCGATCCTTCCTTGGTTCCCCCGTTCCTTCCTTGGTTCCCCCGTCAGCGACTTCCGTGGCTTCCCAGGCTGGCTCACTAGCATATGTCGTTGTGTTCTAAGTGTCTTGTATCCATAGAGCGCCGCCACAGTGGTCGAAGTGCTCATGAGTAATAATCAGGCCTGCGATGTCACTACCGTCATGCTCAAAGTATTGGAGACCTAGGATGAGAATTTGCCCTGCTTCTTCGGCATTGTTACGAGCATCGATCACGACAAGTCCATCTTCCATTGTAATAGCCCGGGCTGAGACAGCACTTTGGACCACGAAATAGATGCCATCCAAAAATCTCGATCGGTGGTATGGAACCTCATCGGAAGTCAGCCACTGTCTGAGCCGAATTCGTTGATAGCATACCTGACATCTGAGCGCTATCGGCAAGGTCATCTTAGACTTGAACGGTAATACAGCGGCGTTGCAGATGATCATCAAGACCATCGCCCGCCAGAAGCGCAGCTTGAGTGAGGTGTTGTGAAACATTGGCTCTTTGCACATCTGGATAAGTAGTGATCTTGAAGAGTTCTATGAAGTTCGTGGGTTTTGGTGACTGTGCAATGGCATGCAACGCCCAGGTAGCAGCAAGAAGGAGGCTGCTCGGCATATCTGCGATTTACTTCCTCATACGGTCTGACACCTACAATGACCATCGTATGAACAGCCTTCACTTGTACCTTCTCCTTCTCCGCTCTTTCCCACGAACATGCCAAGACATTTTGCGGAACACCAAGTGCCTTACAACGAAGCCGTTGGCATGACCTCGCTTTGACAAAGATGTAGACCGCCTTGGCAGGTCCCATTGATCTCCCGCTCGATTCGCAGCGCACGCAATCGCTCTCCCGCAAAAACTATTCTGGAGCAAATCTTAGCCACATCCTGACGCCAGGTAGTGATAATATGAGGGTCCGTTTTGCAGATCTGACAGCTATGTAGATGTCCTATAGTCCGATGAACTTTCTCCTTGTTGCGAGCAGGACTCATTTCCATCCCAACCCGGCACTGTCAGTTGTTCGAGCTATACCAACCCTGTGTGCTTCTGCTCGCTCCTTTTCGCGAGAAGTAGTTTTAGATGGTCGTCTAAATTTTCGAGGCATAAATAGGAAGTGATGCCAATCATCGTCCGGATCTCAATTGGTTGAAAAGTGCGGTTGCCCGGCTAATCTGTCCAGCCGAGAATCGATCCATGCAAGCATCGTCGCTGTAGTCCATCCAATTGTTGATATTATCTACGCCACCACCGGGACAGGTATCCTTGCCAACATCACAGCCATAGGAGGGTGTTGATTGAATCGGGGTATCAGCGACTTGGTCACCTCCTCCAGAGCAAGAGTTGCCTTGCCACACGTGGAAGAGGCCGAGCCAGTGTCCAATCTCGTGAGTCGCAGTAGCACCTAGGTTGAAGGGAGCAGCGGTTCCACCAGGCATAGAGTCCGCAAGGTTGACGCAACCATCCAGGATGAGCTCAGAGGAAGATGGGTTCGAGACTGGAAAGTAGCACCTGTGCCATGTCAGACCGCTTTATGGATTCGGTGCTCTTTATGCAGGCTCTTACCACCCTAGAATTCGGTTTGGAACGTCAGTAGTGAAATACAGGTCGAGTTCGCCATAGCTGCCACGTTTAAGTGCGGTCTTCATTGCGCGCTCTGCGGAGGAGCCAAGGCTGGATGCCGCCCATTGGTTGTTGACAGTGAAATCCGTCGACATGAGGCTGAAGGTAAACCCCATGTCGCTATATGCGCGGTTCATGGTCTGCTTGATGGTCAACAATTTACTGCTCGATTATTGTCTATTCGATTTACTTGCCGCTATTTGGTTGTTGATCATGGTCTGTGTGTATCGACCTTGCTTGTTTGTTGAAGTGACCACATGTACGTACGTGCGCACACTTGCCGCTGCAGCAAGAAGGCTCACAAGACTTGATCCGTCTTCCGTGACAAGTGCATCAAGCTCGTCAGCTTGCGCTTCTGGCAGATTTGGTGTTGCGCATCGAGTATAGTTTTGAGCAGCAGCTAATCCCACAGCCGCAGCCCAGAGGAAAGATTCAAGCTTCATCTTCGCAATACATTTGATAGAGGAATGATAGAACTTGAGCAGGGCGGAATAAATGCGAGGAAAGTGGTATTGGGGAACATCATTACATGCCTATGCAACTTCTTACAGCGACTGTGAATGGCTCCAGAAGGTAGTGAACCTCTTGGATTGCGCTCTCATTGGTAGCGTGACTGCTGCATGCCGTAGTGAACAATGGCCTTCTGGATCCAGTTCCTGCCAATAAGGCTCGCGAGCACGCGGGCGCACATTGAGGTTTCTACACTCTGTATTGAAGATTGTCGGTCTTTTGCCTCCATGGGAAGGTGACCTAGCAGTGTATAATGTATATGGTCTTTGGAGAGATAGGACGTGTGGTGATGCGGCAGGTAGCGATGTCGTATACGAGACCAAGGACACCATTTCATAGTAGTCATCTGGGCGCCACGACCGGAGATCGCCGCGTTCTGAGGTCCTTGGGTAACCATATGATCATCCAGATTGATGTGGAGGTATCACGCTCAGCGTAGTGGATCACTTATGTAATACTGCATTGTCGAGCGCTTAAACTGTATGGATTGGATTGTTCTATATCTCTATCTAATACTATTAAGATATAGCTAAGAAAATTCTGTAGTTACGTAACTAGGTAGACCTCGGCTAAGAAGTCATGTAACTAGGCAGACTTCGGTTATATACAACACACCCCCTTACCTTTTCCAAACAGGATCCTTCCTATTTAGGCAAGGTAGTCAGTGCATCTTATTATATAAAAAAAACAAAAGAAATCTATCTTTTCCTCCCTCCATACCATTTTTTGCTAAAATAGTAAAAAAAATGGTTTAAACTATACAAAGAGAGAGTCTTATTTTATACCCCGAGTACCCTAGTAGATATCGTCACACAATCTAGACTACATGTACACTTTCATATGTCGCTTCCATTTCTAGAATACTATTGCCTTCTCATTATAGTTAAAGCTTGAATGATACATGTTACTAATCTAACTAATAGGATCCATGGTATCGGGTTCAATTCTAAACTATGGCCTTTTATAGTGTACCATCGGTTATTAGTAGGTCCGCATAGGTAGTATCTAATTAGATAAGTAAAGGATTAGGTAAGTATACATTTAGTAGATAGGTATTTGCTTAGTTAGGATCTATAGTATAAGTAGAGATGCTACCTCTAATTATAACTACTTTACTATTATAAGTATTACTAACGACCTCCGCGGGCTTTTAATTGGCTAAAGTGAGTTGCAAAGTAATAATATAGGCGATAGTAAGGTTGCCCTACATTGAGTAGGTAGTAGTAGGGGTCTATTATACTAGGTAGTAGTAGGTAAGGTTGAGAGCGGAAAGCACCGTCCGCTCTAATTAGCCCTCGTTATCGTGTTAGTTACTTCTTCTAGCGCTATTTGATAGAATAGGGCTCAATCGACTTAGCTCGGTAGCTAAGTAGGTAGTCTACTTAGCCTAAGTTACTAAATGAACCTCTATTAGTTCTATGGACCGTATATCTTAGTCATTCCGTCTACTAGCATGTCCTATATTGCTAGGTATTCGCATTGAATGCGGCCTACTTCGTGTTCCTATCGAAGCTAGCATTAGTGTATATCTATATGCTTAAGCTTGGTGTCTAGCTTGCTAGCATTAGCCTTAACAATGCGGATGGTCTATATATTGTCATAGTACAGGATAGGCTTCTGATCTAGTGTAAGGCTAATACTAGTAAAGAATCGCTTCTACTAGATCATCTCTAAGCCTATATGTAATGCTACAAGTAGCTCTACTTCTATGGTTGATTTAGTTATAGTAGACTATCGTACTGCCTTCTAGTCGACTAGTCCATTAAACAGGCTAAACATCTAGCCTTCTAATGATTGCCTTGTGCCCTTGTAGTTACTATAGGATGCATTAGAAGCACCGTAAAATTCAAGAAGCTAATGGCTTAAATGAGTAGTAACTACTAGTCCATTATCATTATATTCTAGGCAAAGATCCCTAGTCTGTAGGAGGTATTTAATGCACCATTCAGCGGCTACAATGTTACATTTCCTTGGGTTCTGTAGGGCTTTTGATAGCAGTAACACTGCCTTAGCAATATTAGGTCTTGTCTGTACTACTACGAAATTTAGTAACCCAATACGGCTTTGATAAGCCAAGATTGAGGCTAAATTTAGGTACACTTGACCGTTAGTTAGCTTCTCATAAGGCTCATATCTAGTTAGAAGTAGTCCCTTAGTTCTTCTACTAGTACTACTATCAATGCTATAGCGCTAACCCATCTTCTCAACATAGGCCTTCTATAATAGCTAAAGCTACTTAGTACTACGGTTACGCTTGACTTCTATGCTAAGAAACTAGGATAGCTTGCTAAGGTTATTGAGCTCATATTCTTCCATTAGTTGCTACTTAATGTTCATCGCTTTCTACTTGTATTGACAATGGTATAGTAGTACAATATCATCTATATAGAAGAAGATGAATACGTGCTTGTCTATACCTAAGTATAGGCAGTCTACATTGTCTACTAGAAGCATGCTAATTTTCTCTAGAGTAGTAGTAAAGTAGTTATACCATAACCGTAGTAACTCCTATAATCCGTAGAGTGCCTATATTAACTTAAGTACCTTCCCTTTGCGCTTAAAGCTATTAGGGGGTTTGAGGTATAGGGTATAAGGCAAGGTTGCATTGAGGAATGCATTAATAGTATCCATTTGCTTAGCTTCTAGGTCAAACTTTGCTACAATTGACATTAGTGCCTTAAATACCCGTGTAGTAAGTGTAGATGCGTAGGTGTTTAAGTAAGTGTTCTTCTATAGGTCGCCTCTTGCGTAGACTCGTACCTTGAACTTGACTAGTCGCCTATCTACGTTACCTTTGTACTTGAATACCTAGGTAAGAGGCAGCAGGTTAGGCTTGCTTGCCAATATGTCTATGTCTACCTACTCAAATGTGCCTATATCTAGTACCTTATTAAACTCAACTCTTGCTACGTATATCTAATAATCCTTGTACTTACTCTTTATTACTTGACGCTAGTTGCGAGGCTTAGTTAGAAGGTCTAATATCTTCGGAGTAAGGATCGGATTGTCGGCGGTATATGGAAGTAATGGTACGGCATCCGCTATCGGCGCTACTAATAGTACTATGTTTGTTGGCGCTACTAGTCGTGCTTTATGCTTAGCTACCATATACAAGCTATTGAATAATAGAAGGTGCTCTACGAGCTACCTATGTTGGTAGATCGCTACTGACCGCTATCGTTTGTTTAGTCCTATAACATTGAAATACGGTCCCCCTATATTTGGTAAGTAACGATGAATATCTACTTCTTCAATTAGCATTGCCGACTTAGCAAGCTCTACTCGTAGAAGGTTTATGTCTATGTTATCTACACGTCCCCCTAGTTGAACTAGTCTATCAATCACATTATCAAGAGGTATTGGTACACTAATCGGGTCAACCGGAAAGGTTGGTTGCTAGTGTATTGGTCGTTTTCCAAATAGTAGCGGGTAATTAGATGGTTTAGGCTCCGGTATTCTCACTCCTATAGGATCCATCTATAGCCTATTGTTTACACTTACGAGCTACAGCTTAGTAGGTAATGGTAGTGTTTCATTTAGTAGTCCTTCTAACATAAGACTTCCTACTAGCCTTGCAGTGTTAACTATTAGTAGTTGACTAGGTCCTATTGGTGTATCTACCCCCTTAGCTCTAAATCGTACTAGATTTAGAGGGGTATCATATGCTTCTTAAAGCTTATCGAATTGGTATACAGAGGCAGGTACTTGTACTTCTTCGAGATTACTATAGTCTACTAGCTCTATATTAGTTAGATTGACGCCAAGATCAATATCATATCCGCTATAGAACTTAGACTCATTAAACACAACATCTCTCGTACGGATTACTATCTTGCGTGAAGGCACCTAGATCCGGTAGATCGAGTATCCTTCATATCTACATAGGTATCCAATGTGCGTACGTAAGGCAACCTTCATGGTCCTTAGTAGGATGTCCTTCCGCTTACGCTTCTTAGAAGGATTATTATTAGTCTTAGTGCCATAGATTAGCGGGTAGGCTCGTGCCCCAAACTAATAGACGTGTACTACATTAGGCTTGTATCTAGTAGCGATTTCGTACGGTATGCGTATTATAGAGTTAGTTGATCGTGCTCTTGGTAACCTATTGACAATGAAGGCTACTACATGTACTGCCTCTAGCTATAGGTTGTGTAGAAATCTAGTATGTATCATAAGTACCCTTGCAACCTCAATAATCGTACGACCTGCTCGCTCTACTAGATCCTACTTAGACGTATATGATACTGTTAGTCTCTAAGTGGTATAGTTATTGCGTAGATATGTCCTAAATCGAAGGCCTTTAACTAACTTCTCATTATCTAATAATAGACAGATAATGTCTCTACCAATGCTTCTTGCAAAGGTTACTAACTAGTTCTAGTAGCTAAGTAGGGTTGATTCATCTCTGTTAGTAATTGTCTATGTAAAGTAAAGGCTAGTATTCAAGTTATATGCATGAAATAGGTACTTGTCACTATTGTAGGCTAGATCTAGCTCTATTAGATTAGTAGCAATATGTCCGTAGGGAGTAAGAATTGACACGTTATACCTCCTTGGTCTACGTGAGATAAGCCTCTTACCCTTTACTTATGCGTATACTAGACATAGTAGTGTTCTAGGCACCTCATTGTCCTATGTATAATCTCGCTTTATTCCATTAACCTTGTCAATTAGTTGTTTAGCTCTTTCTGTACCTAGGTGTCTAAACACCTCGTGTATTCGCTTAAGTATAAGCTACCTTAGTGGTAGTAGGCGTGTAGAGCGCCGTGCGGTTGCGTATAATGATGGGTGTAGGTCTTCTAGTTAGAAGGGGTACTTCTGCGGCTTATTATCTAAGTCAATAGGCTATTCGTACGGTAGTAGTATGTCGTCGACTTCGCTCGTAACATCAAAGTATAGCATTCCATTATCTAGTCTAAAGAATTTGACTAGGGGTTTATGTTGTAGGTTGTATAGGACATTATCGACTTCCTAATGCCTAAATCCACGGTTATAGAATAGCGTACTACCCACTATATTAGTGTAGAAGTTAGGGATGTACAAGTACTCCTTTAGTTCAATCTCTAGTAGCCTACCACTAGTGGATTTCACTATGAATACTACTGTTCCAATAGCGATAACCTTGTTGTAACTAGTACTAGTTACTACGGTTGAATAAGCCGGTAGAATGAGAGGCTAGAAGTTAAAGCGGCTAGGGTGATTGATGATGTAATAGTTAGATCCACCGTCGTACATTAGAGCATCAAATGGACACTACTTCTTCTTGGCTATAGCCATAACTAGATAGGCAGTTGGCGGCGGTCTAGTAGTAGTGCGGTCAAAGAAGTAGGCCATCGACAGCTTGCTTAATCCATTGCTAGTACTAGCATCGTCCTTAGTACTGTTACTATAATACTACTACTCAATTTTAATAGCGAGTAGATCCTTAAAGGTCTTGGCTTACCATTAGCAAAACTTCTTGTTCTTGCGTAGATAGCCTTTAAAGAAGGCTATCTTACTATGCTACTTATTGTCCTTATCCTTCTTATTAACCTTCTTACGCAGTATATGATTAATAATAGTGCATTTACTATAGCTCTTATAGGCCTTCTTTTCACCGATACTAGTAAGCTTAGTACATGACTTGCCTCGCTTGCTACTAGTAGGGCGCTTCCCCTTACTATTATTAGTAGCTTGTAGGGTAGTATTGGCTTTACCTAAGTCTGCCTTATAGACAATACTAAATAAGGACCCTCGCTTAGTAGTACTAGGCATGTTTCGGGCGTACTCGCGTACTATGCTAACTAGCTAATGAAAGTGGTTAGAATTAGGGGATGCTTAGTGTATTATGTAGAGCCCCTTGCCGTAGGTTTCGTCTACATTAGCCACTACTATATAGAAGTGTACCATCATATTGTCTAGTTCATTGTACTTTATACGTTGCATAATCTTATACAAGTCTAGCCATTCCTCATACCATTACTCTAGGTCCTTTACCTATCTCGAAGCGATGAGGCGATGTAGGTCCCTATTAATAGTGGTTCTCTACTACTAGGTATTAGGTACTAGCTTATCCTTTAGGCGAGTAAGGATTAGTCGCAGAGATAGCATCCTTGCATTAGGTCTACTATTAGTAATGTCTAAATAGTAGCGGATATCAACTACCTCTACTAGGTATACAATTGTCTTACTACGATCTATCCTAAACCTATTGAACTCGCTCTACTCCGTGTCATGGATTTCCTTCCTAATCTTGACCCCTAACTAGTATGTAGTATCTAGTATAAGCCTATTACGATCCATAGTTATGAAGACTAGTTGAATAGGCTTATTAGGAGTATCCATGTACGGGTCTACGTAGATCTAGGTCTTATACTAAGTGAGATGAGTCTTGGTCTACTTAATCTAGCGGTCCTATTCATTAGGTCCACGGAGGACAATAAGCTTTCCGCCAAGGCGAGGAGTTACTACTATATAGGCTATTACTAATACTATAGACCTATAGACTTGTAGTTTAACACTATCGATTCGATGGTTTTCTTAGTTGTCTTGTTTTCTTGCTAAGGAAGTCTCTAATACTACGGAAAATCCGGGCTCATAACTATTACGCTTAGCGTAGTGGATTACTTATGTAATACTACATTGTCGAGCGCTTAAACTATATGGATTGGATTGTTCTATGTCTCTATCTAATACCATTAAGATATAGCTGAGAAAATTCTGCAGTCACGTGACTGGGCAGACCTCGGCTAAGAAGTCATGTGACTGGGCAGACTTCGGTCATGTGCAACAGGAGGCCTTCTGTGAGACTGCGCTGCAGGTCCGTACGGCTTTTCTTTCCGCCCTTGCACCAGGCAGGTCTTCTAACGTCATGAGCACGGTTTCAACAGTTCCTGGAGATAGTGGCAGCGGTGGAGAGAGTTCATGGTCAGCCACGGATCAACGAGGATGGCGATGAAGCAGTGGAACGTTCCGGCCCGGCATCCTTGCTCTTGGCTCATTTGAACAGCTTCATCACACAGTGCCAGTACTACCTCTGATAGTCTGGCTCTGCACGAATGTCGCCAGTCGACTTCTTTCTGGACGCTGGGCAGAATTTATCAGTGTACCACTACTACGCCTCGCTGACTCGAGAGAATATGTTTCGACCCGTGGAGGATAGGAACAACTTCGCGTCGCAAGTCCTATGATCCTGAGTTAAAGCCCTGGCCAGGAGACAGCTGACAGATCACTATCAAGATCATCTATGATCTGAGGAACGCGCCTTCCTGGACTAACACTAAAGTTTACCAGTCTGAACTGATATAATGCTATGCTGATGCCGCCTCACTATCGTCCCTCGGTCTGCGGCCGAATACCGAATATCTATGTTTTCGATCAGCTCAGTTCAAGTCACGAATCCAGGATAGGACCTACACAGGCCAATATGAATGGATACGTGGGTTGACGATATCCCTTCTGACTCTGGCTAGAAACACCTGAACCTCCTCCGGCGAAAATCCAAGGACGCCAGTCCACAATCTCAAGGTGAAGCCTTCGATGCCAGCGAGGAAATTGGCTCTGGTCATCTTACCCAGAAACTTGAAGCTCTTATCTCTTGGCCATGTCCCCACCGGCCACTTGAATTGCACTTCGGTAACCTCCTCGAAGCCTTGGTCGATCATCCATTGCTTGTATTTGGCCGGAGCCCCTATGTCTATACCCAGCCTTTCGCAGCATTCTACCTGCCGGTTCAGCCATGTCTCCAGAGCTGTCCCGTTCATCGTTTCATCGTCACATCTGAATGGCATCAGGACATCAGTCATCTCCAGCCAGCCACCGGGATTCAGTGCCTCGAATGATTGTCGGATTAATGCAGGAAAGTCTTTACTCGTCCCGACCATTGCCCTAGCGTGAACGAAGTCGAAGCTCTGCTGGAAAGTCCAATCGCAGTTGAAGTCATCAATCTCAAATTTGCAATTAGGAGGCACGAATTGTGGCTGGATCGGGCTCAGATCAGTGCCGATGATCTCGCTCTCTGGATGTTCGTCGGCGAAGTCGATAGCCTGGATTATACATCAAATACTGTCCACGGATTGAAACAAGTTGTGTCCGAGACTGACCCAAATTCCTGTTCCGCACCCTAGGTCGAGTACGTTCTTTACGTCTGCTGGCAGCGGACATAGGTGGAGCTTGCGACCAAAAGTGTACAGAAACATTTCGTGTTGCAGGTCTAATCTTTCCTGCTCCCGTTCGTCGTCCGGAAGTCCGTACCAGTCTCCAAGAATGGATCTATACCGATGGTATCCTCTGCCATTCTCCTCGACTGAC
Organism: Pseudocercospora musae; assembly: GCA_001578225.1. Taxonomy (NCBI): domain Eukaryota; kingdom Fungi; phylum Ascomycota; class Dothideomycetes; order Mycosphaerellales; family Mycosphaerellaceae; genus Pseudocercospora; species Pseudocercospora musae. The sequence goes on along the minus strand of LFZO01000043.1, from coordinate 102,932 downwards.
TCTAACAGACTGGATCGGAGCGATTGAGTGACGGACGCAACATCGTCCCCAATAGCAGAGTCTCCATCAGAAGTATCCTCAGGAGATATCAATCCTTGTTGCTGATCAGTCATATCTGCATTTTGTCTGAAGCATCAAAGCTCAAGCTTGAAAACGTTTCAGAACCTGGAACGGTTGTCGAGCTTAGGATGATGTTCTGTGCCGCAAAGAACCCGGTCCGGTCTTCCGGCAGCTACGTAGTGATACCCATGCATATGCATGAAACCTTCCTCAAGGTATATGCAATTGGTTTGTGATCGCGCAGTTTAACCTAGGCACCAATAAGCACTTAAGGAATTATCAATGGTTCGCTATCTTCCGAAGCGCTTCTACGGCATTACTAGGCTTTCCTTGACATTTCGGCGTATGTTTATCGACTGCTTGGAAGGCAAAATGTCATCAACGATCCCCTGTACAGACTCGCTGCCTCGGAGCGTCCACCGGCAAAACTGGGAATGTGATGGTTTCTTTATACCAAATACCTCTGTGCAAGAGCGTAAGGAACGAGCCTAGCTGCGTTATAGAGAAAGCCAAACATCTGTCGCCTTGGTACTAAGAAAAGGTCTATGACTTGGGAGGATTCCGCCGGAAAGCAAAGCGGTAGCTCGCTCTACGACGATATTCTAATATAGGGTATTATATACATTTACGAAGCCGGTGGGAGACTAGAATAAGGACCGTGCGCACGTCTCCTAATCGTTTTCGACGTTTTATAGACGGACTTCTACGAAGACTATAGTAAATCTACCTTAAACGAGTAGGTAGAAAGGAAGTACTAAGGAGTAGCTTCTCGAATATATATAATACCCTATAGAGACTACGATATAATACTTAAGTACTAGAATATTTAGTCGTGGGACTCGTTAGCTCGAGTTCTATAAAATAGTATATATTTTAGTAGCTAGAGATTCTAGATCTATTATAGAGAGTTAAATACTTATTTTATTATATACTATTCTATAGTCTATATCTTAGAAGATTCTATAGTAATAGAAAAAATATAGTATATAGTATAGGATTTAAGTATTGAATATAAGTAGCTACTAGTAAATATTATATAAAATACTAGTATATACTAGATATCTAGCTCTAATTACTAGTAGTATAGTACTATGGTAGTTACTATTATTACTATTTTTTTACTATCACTATCGTCGATTAAGCTTCACTATTCTACCATTTACTTCTACCATTACTATTTACTAAGATTTGCCTACTATTGTTGGGGGACGTGTCCAATCACTCGACCGTGACTCTCCGACTTTGCGTAATGTTCCTCTTTTCGAAAGCCGTCACGAGAAGCTGCGATTCGTGATGCAATAAATCTTGGTCGTTAGCACCACTGGCCAATACTGGTTCGGAATCTCCACCTCTGTTCCTGATTTCGTCACGAATTGACCAGGTCCACTAACACCCACACCTACACTACGAGTTGTGACGCAACCATGAACAAGTTGTACGTGCTCGGGAAACAGCGATACACATGTTGCTTTGGCGTAAGTATAGCATTCTCATCTATTCTGAATCCTGTTCTTCCTTGACAGACGACAAATATTCTGCGAAATTGACTCTCAGCTCGCTACAACATGGACACCTTACGATCTGGCGTTGCTGCAGTAGCAGACGGAATCAGTAGCCTTGCTGCAGGAGTGACTGGAACAGACGCATCGAAACAAGAGCACATACATAAAGAGGGGACAGATTCCATCAAGGATCAGGTTGATAGCCGTTCGACTTCCCAACCAGCCAGCACCACGGAGCAAGAGCAGATTCACAAGGAAGGCACAGAATACATCAAAGACCAAGTATTCAATCAGTCAGCCAGTGCGAAGAGCGGCGACTTGCCTGCTGCGGTCGCGAACTATACCCCAGCTACACCAAGAGAAGTCGAAAACACTGCAAACCCTCAAGCACAACAAGAAAAGCTGGTCGCTCAATCCAGCAGTGGCACAGCTCCGGGCACGACCACTGTCATCAATGACAGGAACACCAGCAACGCGTATCCTGGCGCTGGTACCGCTCAGGATTGTAGGAAGGTAGCAGAAGATGACAAGCCGACCACTAGCGTGAGAACTCATGCAATCGTCAACGATACACCAACAGCTGGAACTGGGACTGGCGCACACTCAACTACTCAAGGAGGTCTACCCAATATGACATATCTGCCTGGTCAGCAGCAGTATGGCCTTCCTGGACCCGCTGGATACCTCCCAGTTGACCCAGCGACCTCAAATTCTGGTCTGTCTTTCAAACATCCCGGCCAAGAGCTTGATCGCGAACGAAGTGAGCAAGATGACCGCAACCGACCCCTCAACTCCGATCTTATCAGAAATGATCCCGCGAGTCATGCAGCCGCCGGAGCTCCTGACGCCCTTCATAGACCCTATTCAGAGAATGAGCCTCATGGTCCGCGTCAAGCAGATGAGCCACACGGCAAGCACGAGAAAGACGGATGTGATTCAGGCAAGGAATCCGCACGCGAGCATTTAGATCATCAGACTGGTATGAGGAACGAACATCCAGAATCCATCCCTACTGCGGGTGGACAACAGCTGGGGACGAAGCATTGGAGCGAAAGTAAGAAGATAGACTGATTTAGGGAAGGATGTTATCGGTCTAATTGTACAAATTCCCTGACATCCACATTGAACAAGCACATCATCTAAGTCTCACCTCTTCTCTGTCATGGGATTGCAAAGCTGCTCTACAGCTTCATACCATTCTTCGGCGAACTCGATCCCGGCCTGCGGAAAGACGTAGTGGATATCAGTGATCCATTTGAGGAGTGATGATGACAATGAGTCCTGCGTCGTAAGTATGGAGAGTCTAGCAATGTGATTCAGGGCCATTCGGTATGACTTTTATGCTTGAAGGCTACAAAGCATCACTAGCAAGGAACAAGCCCGGAAAGGAAGGGCAAAGTCCTGGTTACAACAGTCCTTTGTTCGAGCTGACGTGGTCACAGCCTCCCAAGCCTAGAACGCAACGCCGTGTCCGCGAACGTAGCGAGATGTGTCTTATTCGACAGCTGTAACGGACACACAGCTGCGAAGGAACGAATAGGCCGAGCTCGTCCGCATACAAGACTTGCTTGTGGGAGTAGGGACTTGAGATCTTGAAACGTCTGAATTGTGGATTTCACTCACACGATTAGCATTTTCGACTCATCTTCTCATGATCAATACAATCCCATGCCATCGCTGCTCGCTTCTCGTTACAAAATGAAGACGGCGAGCGAAATTTTGACTCAAAGCATGAAGCGCCTTGAGCTCCAGAGCCCCCTTCCATCAACAAGCGTACATAGTTCCATCACTGACCAACCACAGCCTTCGCCGCCTCCGCAACACTCTTCACCCTCTCCTTCGCCGCCTCCGTAGCCTTAGCAAGCTCAGCATCCCAGCGCTTCGTGGCCTTCAAAAGAACATAATAAAGCTGAATGACCCCACTATGCACACCATCCTTGACAGTCATCGTGAGCCCATGCTGAATGAATCCCTTGACGACCTCTCCATCAAGGCCAGAGTAAAGTCCAGCAACACCTTCCTGTTGATAGATTTTTCGTAAAGCGTAGTAGATTGCTGTCTGTGCTTCGAGAAGTTTTACGACTTTCTTGACGTATTGTTTTGCTTGGGTTTTGCGGTCGCCGCCTTCGACTGATACGTAATTGTGTTCGGCTGGGTCGACTTCGCTTGAGGATCCCCTTTGGGCTTGGGCTCGGGATTTTGCGAGCATGACTGGGTAGGTGATTGATGTGGCGATGACTTTGGAAAGGGCTGCGAGGAGGAATGTGAGTTGTGGTGTTGGGTTCTCTCGATGCCTTTTTGGTACCAGGGACCTGAGGAGGTTGTCGACTGCGAATGTGATTGCGGGATTGAGCGTGAGGATCAGCTGTGCGCTGTATCCAGCCCAGAATCCGGTGATGCCTTTCTCTTCTCTGATGTGCTTGACAATGTCCTTGACAGCGACGCTTCTCGAGCTTGATGACTCCGGGTCTCGCGCGGCCACCAAAGCTGCTGTCTGCTGTCGTACTACGACTTGTGAGATCGGTTGCGTGATGGCCTTGGATATCGCTCCAGCTAGAACACCAACGCTCAACTCCCTCACGACCGGCAATTGCTTGCCACCCTGCCGCCTGAGCATTCCATCACGAAGTGAATTGTAGGCCAGGAAGAAGAAGAAAGAGTCGGCGATGTGCTTGACCACGTCTGAGTTCAAGCCTTGGTAGAATGCTTGAAGGCCGCCCTCGTTCTTATAAATCTTTTGTGCCGCATCGATTGGGTTCTTGTATTCCACATCTGCCTCGCTCGCTGCGCTAGGTGCTTCTTTGTCCCCCTTCAATTGCTTCTGCACTTGGAGTCGTGTTACGATAGTGTCGATAGGGTATACTACTGCTTTCGACAGAGCGCTTGCCAGACCGCCTGCTAGGGCATGGCCCAAAGCTGGAAGTGCAGGTGCAATGATGCCAGAGCCGCTGGCGCCATATTGTTCCTCTGATCGCCGAGAAGAGGCAGTATCAGTGATTGTCCTATGTGAAGCACACTCGTCTATGTTTTCAATGTCTTCTTACCTTGAATGAGATGGTACAAGGTAAAGGCGTCCTCGGGACGAAATTCAGTTCCGTTCAATAGAATGACCTGTTGATAAAAAGAGCTTACAAGTTGGCTGTTGTACGCAAAGAAGTTTTCAATCTTGTCCTTCATCTTGAACGATCGAATATACACACGACACTCTTTTCATCGATTCGGTGGTATGCGATTCGTTCAAGACTCAGTCACAAGATGGTCCGCCTTCTCTGTGTCCACTATGTGCCTTGACCAAGACAGAAAAGTCTTCTCTTTCTCCCCAGCCAGGTAGGCGTCGGTATAGGTACTCTGCGTGACGTCTCAGCACAGATGTCAGCCATGTCCGTCTCCTCCTCTCTCTCCATCCCTGCTCTCCTTTCCTCCGTCTAGGCTCGAAGCTTGAACAACGCGCTCACCTTGTCGGGACCAATCCTCGCATACCAATGCTTCTCTCGCCGGTCGCTATTCGTTCGCTTCACCCGGTCCTCGTCGAAGGTCTACCGCGTAAATGGTTCGCGGGCACTGATTTTGCGACTTGGCTGTGCCCTTTGGAGAGGGGATGGTACGTATTTGTGAGGAGAAAGCTCGTCGTATGCAAGGGCATGGGGGAGATTTAGGACAGAGTGAGATGCACGAAGCATGCCAGCTACTTGACTTTATGGAGCGAGCTCGACCGTCGCGCTAGACATCGCGGTGCGCGTCATGAGATGTCGTCCCGAGGATGTACATCTTGAAGTCCAGAAGAGGTGGTTGCCGAGCCCGAGTTCACTTCATCATCTCCCGGTAACCTTGTTGAACCTTCGCCTTCGGGCTGTAGTCGCGAAACAGATCAGTGTCCACGCAGTGCTTCTGGATTCTGGAAACAATGAAGCGATCAGACTTCGAGTACTCCGCCGAGCCAGGAAAGCAACGATGAATCCTTGAGAGCTGTCAAGTATTGTGGCATGCTATCTCAAACTCACTCCATATTTCCCCAGAATTGTTCCCTGTCGAAGATTCGGGTGTCGGAACAGGGTCGGTGATGATGGGATGTGAGAGATCGTGATAGAGAAATCATCTAGAAAAGTATTATTGTCTCAACGATGTAGTAGCTAGCTCATGGCAATCTCATCGTGCAACAGTAATGCAGCGAGCGCGTCGCCCAATCTCAAGGTTTCGAGCCCTTCACAGACCAATATATACAACCCAATCCTCTCTAACGCCATGCAGCATAACCCCATCCTCTTCTAACGCCCATTCGCGATGTTGATGGTATTCGTGACAAGACAGACAATCATTACGCATATGCCATATATCGCAATTGCAAGACTGAGCTTTCGCAAAAGCTCGCTTCGGCCTTGCCTTCCGTTGTTCGTTCCACCTTCTTCTTCATCCTCTTCGTCTTTGAGCAGTCTTTGATGATGTGGTGAATCGGGCGAGCTGATCTTGTAGTAGAATAGTCCAGGAAGTATGAAGGATATAGCTGTGCTTCCAGTCGACCCAACGTAGGCCAGGACTTTATCCAAACTGCTCACAGTCATGGCGACCATATATGACAGTATTATGATGATGGTAGTGAGGATCGCAAAGCGGACCTCCCCCATTTCTGACGGGTTCGATCGTGTGGATGGAACCTTACCGGCACCCAGTAGTGAGCTGCGCGAAGGGCTACCACGGGATGATGGTGCCGGTGTGAGTTCCTGGGTACGTCGGTTGACAGGTCTCCACTTGAGGACCGCATCCAGAGAGGCCCGGCAAGGGTGTACTTGGAGAGGATAGCTGAACATGACCAGGACTACGATTGCTGCGCGACCAATCGTCGCAAATACGTTGGGCACGTATTGCGCCACAATGTTGCCGAGGACATTGTCTCCGAAAGTGAGGTAACCCGTGATGGCTACCAGAACATAAATGATGGCTGCGCTTCCTATGGATGCAGTCACTACAGTTGTCGTTCGTGCTGGACTCGGATCCTTAATTTCATTGAGAATCGAGAACATCTAGAAGAGGGTCAGATGAGGTATTACACTGGTATCTCTAGAATACTCACGTTCTGATGACATGTGTATGCAAACACAATGACTGGAAAGCTCGAGAGCGTTGATCCAAGACCTTGCCACGCTACCCAATGCACTGGACCTCGTTCAGCGCCAGCATCACCGACGAAGAAGTGATATACAACAAGAACGACCAAGTACGAGATAGAGACCAGGGCGATGAAGGAGGTGTACTTCAAACTGTCCAGTCTGCGAAGGAACGACAGTGGGATCACAATTATCCTGTGCCGTCGCGTTAGCGCATTGCGCAGTATCCTGAATGTGTAAAGACTCACATGAATGCTGTGACCCAGAATTGGCGGTCTACCAGATACAAGGCATTCCCTTGATCTATATTCGGCACAAAGCCACGTACCACGCCAGGCATCAGATCTCCAATGATGATCAGGTACGAAACACCAACTCCAAAGCATTTGAGGGTGATAGCGGCGTCAAAAACGACGGCAGCACCCGGATAGGTGATCTGGCTCAAAGCGAAGAATGAAGAGCTGCCACGCTCCAGATATCTCGCGCATCTGGTCTGCAGGTACAATCCAAAACCACTCGTGAGGCCAGCCCATAGAATGACAATGGTTCCAAGTGTAATACCCATATTTGACATGGCATGGGGCATGGCAAGAACGCCTGCACCCACGATAGTGTTGACCAAGTTTATCACTGAAGATATCCATGATGCTGAGCCTTCGAGGCCATTCTGCTTCGTGTGTCGCGTGCGCCGCGACCGGCTCGAATTCGATCTCGAATCGCTGTCGCTACCATGTTCGCTCTGTATAGAGTTGATCGCAGCGTACGAGGCCATGGTGGGCAGGCCAGAGGATGAAGCGAGTGACCTGTCTGGTGACGGTTTTCTTCTGGCCGAGGGCGACTGGGGGGTTATCGCATTGGTGGTCAACAGGGGCGGCAGAGCACGCCGGCGCTCTTCCTGAAATGTCTATGCGACTATTGAGGTGAGATTGCTGTCCGGCGAGTCCGGCGACGAGTGCTGTTGTTTGTGAAATGCTCCGTGTAAAGTGACTTGGGTGTGCTTTGCGTTGGTCGTTGGGGCAGCACGAGGAGGCGCGCAAACCCTTGCCCGTTCGTCATTTTAGATCCCACGCCAGGCGGCCCGTCGATGCGGCAAGCTCTAAACGCAGCGTGGCGTTTGGCAGGCTTCACTTCCTGCAGTCAGCGCAACCGAGGCATGTGACAACACCGAGATGGAGATGGCTGCTACTGAAGGCACGGCAGCCCAGACGCTGTCCATGCTGGCCGAGCGGCTGCAGAGGATCGACTACGTGGTCAACGGACACCAGCATGACAGGCGCGAGAACGCATCTCAACACCATGCTTCGGCCAGCGCGCGTCTCCGCAGCCTGGAGCGGACATTAAAGGCACTGGCAGCAAGGTCGCATGCTGTGTCGGACATTCTACAACTCCAGAAACATTATCCAGAGCTGTTTCACCCGACCGATTCGCACGCTGTACCAAGCAGTCTCGCTCCCGCATCCTTGGCACACCTGATTCTAGCACATGAACCGCGTTACAAGACAAGCTCCGTGCAGCTTTCGGCCTTGAATGACAACAGCACTATTCCGGAGTCTGCACCTCTAGTCAAGCTGATCGCGATGCAGTCGCGTATCGACAAGCTGGAGACCAAGCAGATGGAGCAGGCACAGCACTTTGCGGAGTTGAGGGCAAGGAGTGCAAGGGCTGTCGAGAAGTATTATGAGAGCGGTGTGCTGCACATGGGAGACCAGTGGACTGAGTGGGAGAAGAGATTGAAAGACTGCGAGATCTTGGTTCGGCGGAAGGAAGCTGCGAAGAGACGCGAGGAAGGAGCAACATGAAAGCCGCCATGAGCATCAACAAAGCAATCCATTTCAAACTTGCACATGGCTAGACAACAAGTCGGTGCAGGATACTGCTCTCTGCGCTTCACGCTGGGGGTCTTGCGCGCAGACGGCTACGCAATCAACACTCGAGTGCCAGCAACAGCACGTTCTGCCATGTACCGCCGAAATCCAAGCGTTAGAGACGTGAGCAGGCCGAAGCAAAGAGACACTGTGGCGCGAAAAATCATGCTCTCGTATCCAAAATCTCCCGCTGGAATCGTGGTTGGTCTGGCACATACCAGGAATCTCAAGGACCCTCAAGCCAAAGGCATATTGGTGAAACTTTCCACATCTTGTACTCGACTGGATAAACTACATCAGCGTTGATCTCGCAAAATAATAGGAGGTGGAGGTGTTTTGCGACGTTTGCGGCCAATATTCAGATTCAATTGCAGGACTCCATGGATAATACGCCATGACCTCCGCCTGAGATTCAGCTCCGTTCGTGGACTCTTCGCCTCCCCCAATTCACGCTTCAACCGTACATTCTCGGCTTTTAGGAGCTGGACCTCGTTCTTCGCTTCTCCCAGTCGTCCCCTCAAGAGTTCATTCTCAGCTCTAAGATCCAAGTTCTCGCGGGCGAGATATTGATACTTGTACTCCGCCTCTTCCACCTCTTGATTCAAATTCTCAATCTCAAAGTATAGGTCCGAGTTTAGGTCCTCGAGCTCTTGGTATACATGACGTCGCCCCAGAACTGCATTGCCTCCCTTGCCTCGAAGTTCCCTGCCTGGCCCACTACTGCTGTCCGCAGATCCGTTCCTAGGTAGTGGTCCTGAGTCGTTTTCTGGTGTTCGGCGCTCTCGCCTCAAAGACTTTCGAAGGGTGTCGCGCATCCTGGTGTCGATTTCGTTGTTGATTGGAAGCAAGTTCTGGTGAGTAATGACAGTGCATTATATCTAATGCTCGAGACAATCCATGCTCCCGTCCGTATACAGGACATATGCCAGCGTATGTTTCGGGTTTGTGCAAGACAGCATGATGGCTCAATACTTCAAAATCACCACGCCGTGCACTGTGGCCACTTCAAAAATCACCACTGTACACACGGAAGAGCCAAAGGCGTGCTATGAGAGGACGAGTAGACTGACAAGTTGGAGAACTTCTGTACAAACTGTACATGCTGTTATACTATCGCGAACACGCATTACTTCAACTCCGTCATCTCATCATCCAGCATTTGCTTGAAGCTGAAAGGCTCAAACGCAACACCCTCGCCAATGAAATGTTTACTCATGGCTTCGACCCAATGGAGACGAAGAGAGTGCAACATGGCTGATGTGCCTTCCATGACTACTAGGACAGCAATCGTGAGTGCAAACCACACCACAAATGCGAAGAAGATGACAACAATGCCTGTAGCACCCTCGAAGGCGAATGCGTTCTTGAGTGTCATTGACCACAGCACAATTGAAAGCTGTTGATGCGCCAGCGACAAAGCCCAGAGACGGAGGTAGGATGCCGTGTGTGAGACACAGTTAAGACAGAATTCGATGGTGTGAATGACTTGATGGATCATCATTTCACTGAATTCGAATTCTTCGTGCTCGTCGCCGCCGATGTCCTGGGTGATGACGGCGCCGTCGAGGTCCGACTCGGCGAAGCTTGGGCGTCCCGCGTCTCCGTTCGCGCGGTCGTTGTCATCTTCCAACGCGCTGACAGCAGTGGTCTCGCCGATGCCTCGGTAACCCTTGGCGCGGGCGCGGTTGTGCTCCCAGCGAAGGTAGAAAGGTTTGAGGAAGAGCATGATCGGGACTTGGATGACGGCGAGCAAGACAAGGACGACTTGAACACCACCTTGGCCGGAATAAAGTCGTTCCTCAACGGTACCAGGCGACAAGAACATGTAAATCAACATGTTAAGCAAGTTCGGTGGCTGCTCGCCAATGGCGTACCAGTCGACACACCATTTCCAGACGATGGTCAGCACGAGATAGCCGAAGATACCCTGAAAGAAGATCATTCCCGGAATGAAGTTGCCCCAGATGTCGATGTTGGACTTGAAATGGCGAGCGTTGACATAGGAGAGGCATAGTGAGTAAGTCATATGTGCCCAACCCATGATGATAGAGAGCTTCATCTTGTAGCTGTTGCTGAAAAGAAGGTCATTCTCGGTATCGTGCCATCTCCAGTCGAAACCGAATGGGTAGGTGTAGCCCTCGACACGTTTGGCGCTGATAGTGGTCTTGTCGGGTACATAATTGTCAGGGAACTCCCATTCCCACATACTGCTAAACAGCGGAATTTCCTTGGAGAAAGCATCGCAGTAGATCAGTCCCGTGTACATCGAGAAGATGCCCATCATCAGCATGATGTATCGTCCGTAGAAAGCCATGCCGAACAGTTCGTCCTGCTTGCCTCGCTGGAGCGGCTTTTCGAAGATGATCATGGCAACTGCGGCAAGAGTCATGATGGCACCGTGACCGAAGTCACCAAACATGACAGCGAACAGGAAAGGGAAGGTAACGATTGTTGGAAGACCGGGGTTGACTTCGGTGTACTTGGCAGTACCGTAGGCATCAATGATGGTCTGGAATCCGAGGGTGAATTTGTTGGTTTTGTTGTAAGTAGGTGGTGTTTTCGAGGTCTTGATTTGGTTGACAATAGTTGGCACCGAGAGGCCAGCACGCTCGTTGACGTCTTGCAGTGTCGACTTGATCAAGCCCAACGAGCTGGTAGGACACCATGCTTCAGCAACGAGGGTCTTGCGTGCTGGATCGTAGGAGAAGCGGTTCAAGGTCTGATAGACGCTCTTCTCCTTCTTGATGACGATCATCCATGCGGCCAAAGAGCGTCCAATTTGGGTGAGCTCAGCGTCGAGAGTGCGCTTGGTGTTGCCAAGCACGTTGCCTAAGTCCTGAAGACGGCTGTTGACCTCGTGAATCTGATCGCGGCGCAGCTCGCTGTTCTCATCAACGTTGTAGATGTCTGCACCCAAGCTCTCAGAAATCTTTCGAATCTTTGCAATGATCTCCTTTCCATGCGCAAAGATGACGAAAACATTTTTGTGGTGCTCCTCATTCTTCTCTGGGTCAATAATGGCGTCTGGGATCTCAGACTGATTCATGTAGAGATTGCCCCGGAGTGTACGCCAGAGAATACGCTCAAAGGCGCCCATTCGCTCGCGAGGGATGACACCAGCCACAAATCCGATGTTCATGACACTGAAGCTCTGCTGGCCGCCCTCGGCAGAACCATTTGCGTTCTCGACATCGCGGAGCAGTGGCGCATCATCGGAAGAGTCAATGGACTGCCTGATTTCCTCTGTCTGTCCACGAGCACGATCGAAGAATCCGCCAGCCTCTCGCAACACCCAGCGCCACTCAGTGAGCTCCACCTCGCGCTTCTTCAATGTCTCGTAACTCTCGTTCAAGCTCTGAATGCGCTGCTCAAGCTGCTGGCTGCGGTCGGCAAGCTCGTCAATCTCGGAGGCAGAGGGGGCGGCGATGGCGTCGCTGAAATCGTAGATGGACCGCATCTCGATGCTATTTTTCTCGATCTGCGAGCGAAAGTAGTTGAGCTGGCGTTCAACATTGTCCAGCCGGCGGATCTCCTGGGTGAAAGTACGCTGGAAGGCGGTCGTCTCGGGGTTAAGCTACACGACATCAGCGTTTCGAGCTTTGATATGTCCATGACAGGCATTTGAAGATGCATACATCTCTGAACTGCATAACACCGAGCTCGCCCAGCGCGGACACAACCTCCCGGCCTATCTCGTTGGCGACATAGAGCTGGGTCAGGGTCATGTCCCGCGACCGGAACAAGCTCTCGCTGTTCGGCGCCATATTTGCTGAGCCTCTCCTGTCCGGGGAAGAGGGCAACGGCGCGGTGGTGATGGTGCTGCGGTGGGAGGGGTGGTGGATGTTTCTATTCCCACAAGCTGTCGCCTTCGAAGACGTCAAGTTGCCAAGCCTTGATGCTGACCCGAAGCGGCTAGCGTGGCGGTGCGTGTTTAGCCACCTTTCTGTTCACACTCTCGTTCACCACTATCAACCAACTTCAAAGATGAGCATACCAACCTGATCTTGGATAAACCTGGTCGGACTCAACCGAGGCATTTTCTCCTGGCAAGACTGAACGTACACCGCATAAGCCTGTTCACTCCTCACTCGGTCAGGAGTACCATGTCAGCACCGTGAAGCATATGCTGTCTACTGTGCTTTTACACGAGAAGGAAGTGATGGAAGCTCACATCTTGAAACAGCAGTCGGCTGTGGGCAAGAGTCGCGATATTCGACACGCGATAGGCTTGTTGCGTTACTATCGCAGTGCTATACATCGGAGTGAAGGCCACCCGCAGCCTCATACTTTATGCAATCCTCGCTTGCTTCCAAACGAACGCAAGTTCGTTAGTGACGTTAAAGTTCATCCTCCATGGATCTGTGGCTATGTTGCACAGAAAGTCGGCCTCCGTGGAACCCACGATTCCGGCAGGTCTCGGAGGCCGACGCGCTGCTCATCACATGTGATCAGTCTTGCGCTGGACCTTGCATCGGCCGCAAAGGTAGGACATTCGAGAGATGACTCGTTCACAATGAGTTCTCCAAGCCACAGCAAAGTGGGGGCATGCTGCAGGCCACTTTGTACACTGCCGAATCGCAATAGCTTCCTCGGTTGCATTCCGCCAAAACATATATATGTAACGCTGACACGACAGCTACGAGAAAGCCGCAGACACAGAAATATTGAGCGAATTCCATCACCAAGTAGCATTCAAGAACCAGACCAAACAAGAAACACTCTGTCGGAGTAAAGGCCAGCAGTAGCACCAGGACTTGACACAGCTTAGGCATCTCGAAGATTGACGCTTCCGAGCTCCTAAAGCCTTACTCTCTTCAATATGGCCACAGCAGATGTGCTCCAGAAGGTCGACCTCTTGGGACCACAGCCAGAGCAAGTGAACCTCCACGCCGAGTTCGAAAAGGCACCTCAGTCTCCTGCATCATTTGACCCTGTGGCCTTGAAGCAAAAGTACATCGAGGAGCGAGATCGACGACTGAAGCAATCGGTATCAGGGATCGATCAATACCAGCTTATTGAGGAGAAAGGCCAATTCTCACATTATCTCAAGGACCCATGGTGTGAGCCATTTCAAAGAGAGCCCGTATCAGAGGTAGACGATGTAGTGATCGTCGGGGGCGGTTATGGCGCACAGCTCGTCGCTGTCCGGCTGATAGAAGCTGGTGTCAAAAACATTCGTTTGCTTGAGAAAGCAGGTGACTTTGGTGGCACCTGGTACTGGAACCGCTATCCTGGAGCACAATGCGATATCGAATCGTACATTTACATGCCACTTCTCGAGGAATTGGGCTATATGCCAACCGAGAAGTACGCATATGCTAGCGAGCTGCTCGCCCATTCCGAAAGGATCGGTAAACGATACGGCTTGTACGAGCGGACACTGTTCCAGACTGAAGTGCACGAAATGCGATGGGATGAAGACTCGAGCCTCTGGACTATCAAGACAGATCGTAACGACGATATCAAGAGCCGCTTCATCATTCCTGCCGCCGGACCACTGCACCGACCCAAGCTCCCAGGAGTCAAAGGCATCGACAAGTTCAAGGGAAAGAGCTTCCATTCCAGTCGATGGGACTACAACTACACCAAGGGACACAACCGTGGAGACCTAACAGGTCTCAGCGACAAACGTGTCGCTGTCATCGGAACAGGTGCAACCGCAGTCCAGATCGTGCCCAACGTGGCAAAGTATGCCAAAGAAACCGTGGTCTTCCAACGCACTCCCTCATCCATCGACGTCCGAGGCAACCGTCCCACAGACCCAGCCTGGGCACAATCCCTAAAACCAGGCTGGCAAAAAGAACGAATGGACAACTTCAACATCATCGTCAACGGTGGAATCCTCGAAACAGACCTAGTCAAAGACGGCTGGACCGATATCCTCCACAAACTCCTCGCGCGCGGAGCCGCTAATCCCGACGACCCAGAAGCAGCAGCAGCAGAACGCCAAATGGCCGATTTCGAAAAAATGAACGAAGTCCGCGCTCGCACAGATAGTGTCATTACTGCAAAGAAAGAAACAGCAGACGCCTTAAAACCTTGGTACAATCAGCTCTGCAAACGTCCCTGTTTCCACGACGAATATCTGCAAGCCTTCAATCTCGACAGCGTTCGTCTCGTTGACACGAAAGGAGCGGGCATCACAGAAATCACGGAAAAAGGTATCATTGCCAACGGTCAAGAATTCGAAGTCGATTGCATTGTCTATGCCACAGGTTTCGAATTAGCGACCGAATGGTCTCATCGGTCGAACATGGAGATTTATGGACGAAATGGACAATCTATCACGGAGTGTTGGCGTGAAGGTGCACGTACCCTCCACGGTTGGACGACTCATGGATTCCCGAATTGTTTCTGGGTTCAGATCGTACAAGCAGCTTTGACGCCGAACTTCATGCATGTTACTGCTGAGCAGGCGAGACATTTGGCGTATGTCATTCAGCAGATGTTCAAGCGGGGGATCAATACGTTGGAGCCGACCCAAAAAGCTGAGGAGGATTGGGTGAAGACGATTGAAGAGATGGCCTGGTTGAGGGCGAATTTTTTGAAAGAGTGTACGCCGGGGTATTATAATAATGAGGGAAGTCCGAGTAAGACGGGTGCTAGGAATGCGAGTTATGGAGGTGGTAGTCCGGCGTTTATTAAGATTTTGGAGGACTGGAGGGAGGGAGATAAGTTGGAAGGGTGTGAGGTTAGTTATCTGAAGAATTAGTGGGATAGCTAGTGCTTTTTGGTTCTTTATTGATATGTCGTCAGATACTCAGCGAGTGTTTTTGGCTTTCATAACAGGTCTTCGTTGTCTTCATTCACAGCTTGCGCATATGACGTCTCAAGAGCTGCGATTGCCCATCGGTTCGAATGGGAATGCGGCAGCTGTGATAGCCATGACGATGTAGAGCGCAGCGCAAAGGTAGATAGGAACCGGAGTTGATGTGTCCGCATAGCTTGACATTGTCAGTGGGAGCATGTGCGAAGGAAGCCTTGGTCGGGAGCTTACTAGGCGATGACGGCAGACATAATACCCATGATTCGATTCAGACCAATGGAAATACCATTGCCAGTACCGCGATGCGCTGATGGCAATACTTCTGGAGTATACGCATACAGGGTGCCGTAGTAGATGTTCTGTGAGACAAATCGTAAGTAAACTGGCTGAGGGAACGCTCAAGCTTGAAGCGACGAAGGGCCAGCTTGCAAGCGATTCACGGCGCCTAAAGTCCAGGCTGCTCAAGCTGTTTCCAGGGTTGATGGGAAGCTGTGTTGGAGAGTGGTTACAGGTCCTTGAGCGGCTCCGGGGCTTTTCAGCCCGCCACGCAACGACAAGCATGCCGAAAGAGTGTCTCTGCTTCACCCATATAAATGAGCTTGCTTGGCGTTCCGCTAGGCAGTATGACACCACAGCTTCCTGAAAGTTGAGGCACTGCGCGAGCTATACAGGCCGCATTATGCTTAACAGTGGCTTGCCAGCATTTATGTGCTAGGCCCACCACTCAGACAAGGCAATCAATCGAGGTCGTGGAGGTCGGCCAATCTCGTGTTTTAGGCTCGTCCAGGTATGAAGAGCACGCTGCATGATGCTTTGTGCGGTGATATACCCACCACTCAGACAATGCACAACTGGCTGATTCCAGAGCATTGATAGTCGGTCCAGAATTGGGTGCTGAGATAACGACAGCACAGCGAAGGCCCGCCACCCGGACATTTGAGGGTCACTTTTGGAGCGACAAATCATTTTTGAGATGTTCCTTTTCCATATATACGGACTGTAGACATGATGGGGTCAAGGAATGGGATACACTTACCAAGCAGAAGCTGATGGCACACGTAAAGCCCAGATTCTCGGCATTGGTCTTGACTTGCGTATATGCGAAGAAGAAGGCCATGGTCACGAGCGCTCCGATGATCTGAGCGTGGTCAGCCATGAGGAGATGCAGTCGAGGCCGTAGATCGTCTTACCATTGTTCCTCGACGTCCCCAAAGGAACTTTGAGCGACACATATATCCGGCTAAGATTGGAGATGGAATCGAGCACAGATTGGCAATTGCATAATTTCGCCATCGAATGCTGTCAGGTAGACCACCCACTTGGGCACCACGTGTGGCCAAGTACGTCGGTAGGAACACATTATAGAGTGGATAAGCGAGACCTGCGAATCATCATATCAAGTCAGTGCAATTCCTTGGTTGAGTTGTACGCTGCCCGCCATACCGATGAGCAGCCAAGACCACCAAATAAGCACTGTGCTGAGCCCGAGCTTCTTCGTCACGAACAGACCCTTGAGATGCATTCCAACTTCTGCGAAGGAGAATCGTGTAGAGGCATGCGCTGATACGGAGCCACGTCTTTGTCCTCCAGTGACTCCACAAGCTTCCATTCGCTCCAGAGTCAGATCGCAAGGTCGATTGTACTTCTTTGCGATGAATTGAAGAGTCTCCACGACTTCGGCGTCTCTGCCTTCGCCGACCAGAAACTTTGGTGTTTCACGCAGGCGAATGACAGTCACACGGGCAAGACTCATGACCAGGACCAGTGCGCCATTCGTGAACCACATGTAACGCCAACCTGGGTTCGTCTTCCAATTGCAAGGAATGCCAGTATCTGCGGGATATCCTGGGCAGGAAAAGTTCGGCATAAAGGCCCAGGCGAAAAGACCAGCAATCAGTTGACCGACGCCCCACCAAGCTGCCATGAGCGTGAGAAGCCATTGGTCTTTTGAAGGTAAGTATTCGAGAAATACTGCTGTATCCAGGACCAGATTGCCGCCTGAGCCAAAAGCTGCAAGAGATACGAACAGTCCAAGCACCACCCAGTTCGGACTGGCGCCTGCGACGATACAGAAGACCGAGGATAAGAGCAGCGATATATTGAACGCGTACTTGCGTCCAATTACATCTGCACTCAGACCCCAGAATAGTGCTCCGACCAGCATACCAACGTACGCTGCGATGGTCATTCCATTGGTGAAGGATGGTCTGAACTCGTAGGCAGCGTTTGTTGCAATGATGGATTGAATCAGCAGAATGAGCGAGTCGACTGCGTATCCGAAGCCATTGAGCACAAACAGCTTCCATTGATATGGTGTCATTCCAATCTGATCAATGGCGTTGTTGACCAGATGCATCTTTGCGTTCAGAACTGGATCCACATCTTCAAGGCCGAGCAGATCGCCCTTTCCAATCGAGAAGTCATCGCTGTTTCGCTCGTCTTGTGCGGTATCGTAGGTCGGTGCGACGTTGTTCTTGTCATCGCTAAAGTCTGCCATGGCGTCTAGCTCGATACTGTGTTTGCTCGAGGAGCCGATTAGTGGTTCGGACTCCACTGCGCTGGCGAATGAATCTTGAAAAGGGAGAGATGTAGGGCAAGGCCGATAGCAATGTCGTCGCGTGCCTAAAGATCAGCGCAGGAAGAGGAGCTCTACGAAGCTTGTCCGCAGCGTGGCCCTCGGGTCTCTAGAGAAATCTAATCATGCGGCCGACCACGGTGCATACGAATGTCTATGCAGATAGCAGTGCTGAATGGCACGTGGGGTCAAAGTCCAATCTGTAGGGCTCTGCACATATCGTGCGTGTGATGTTACTGGTAGTCGTACGTGGAGGCACTTGGGATCTGGAGTCAATCCTCTTGGCAAGCTGTGCCTCCTCCTGTATGGGCGCCACCACTACTGTATGCTGGTGCAGCTAGCATTCTTCGGGCTCGGTATTGGCGAAGAGTGGTGTTGGTGTGTTGGACGACTATCTGGTACTGCAGCGGAGAGCGGCATGCATGATCCAGCTCGCCTAATGTTCTTCATTCACTGCTGTAGAAGTAGTGGGCAAGATTGCAGCAGCCCGGCGAAATCGATATGGACGTTGCGCTATCGTTCATTCCGACACAGTCACAATGTGTCTATGACCTGACCATTGCTTCAAGGCCAGATACAGACTGCATCATGTCGAAAGTTGGCCGTCTAGAAAGCATAAAGCACTCAATGCCTACGCGCCAAAAGATGTGGTTGTCGCCAACAACCGGTGATCGATGGTATACTTTTCTTCCTCACCGCGCTGCCGACCTCTCGTGTTTTCCGGATTACTCGTACAGGCAGCTGGGAGCTGCGAAGACGGCCAGCGAGTATCGCAGCAGAACCCTTCTCACATCAAAGGGTCGACGAGCTTTGAATCAAGACTCTGTTGACTGCCGAGTTGCTGTGGACGTTCATAGCGAAATCAAAGACAATCTTGGTTGAGCTTCGAGTATCAGCTTGCGGAACAGTAGATCTAAGGCATGCTCGCTATTATTCTAGTATTTCTACTTCGGAGCAGGATCAACCGCAACACCGGGAGAGTCGACCACTCCATGCCAGTCGTCTTCTCGAAAATCGCCGTGACTCTCATATATCCCTTGAGCACTTAATGTTCAACAGTAATCACTCAAGTGTTAGCGGGTGCGAGCGGGGCACCGGAAGCGAACATGTCTCTTCATCTCTTCTCCGCCTGCACCTTTTCTCTTACCTTTGACATTGGTCTTCGTAGACAAGCATGGCGCCGTTGACTCTGACAGACATCTTCGGCAACGGCAACAATGCCTACTTCTCGAATGGCAACGTGGACAGATTAGCCTTCTTACGCACCCAGAATGATCTGCTGGACAAGGCCTCGACCCATCCAAGTGCCAAGTACCTCACCTTTGAGGACCTAAACGCGTTGAGGGACGAGAATGGCAAATTTAGCTATGTCGCCCATCATGAGCTTCAAGATGACATTGGGCGCCCCTATGCGAAAGACGAGAAGACTCGGATACAACACTTTGACCCGTCTGAGCACCATCCGACACTGGTCTTCCTCGGCCTGGATCTGGAAGACGCAGGTGCTGGGCAGACTGTACAGCTTGGATCCTATCGAGGGGTTCCGTACTTCGCTCTGGACGTGAGCCCTTCCCACTATGATACTTTCAAGACCAAGCTGGCAGAGAAGGCCAAGAAGCACACTCCTACCAGAGTAGATCTTCGGCTTTCACATAACGACTCCGCGATACTCAGCCATGCGCGATCTGTACTGGACTGGAATGCTCGCAATCGATTCTGCAGTGCCTGTGGTGGCCGGACTCTGTCAATTCATGGAGGTGCCAAAGTGGTCTGTCCTCCTGCAGACGCCGGTGTCAAGCGCAAGAATTGTCCTACCAGAACCGGACTACACAATCAAGCATTCGGACGCACAGATCCCACAGTTGTCATTGCACCCATTTCAGCAGATGCTAAGCGTGTACTCCTAGGACGTGGTAAAAGATGGCCCGAGAACTACTTCTCGGCACTTTCGGGCTTTGTTGAACCGGGTGAGTCTCTAGAAGTAGCCACACGCCGAGAGGCTTTCGAAGAGACTGGAGTCCGGATAGATCGCGTTCAGATCCATTCATCGCAGCCTTGGCCATATCCAAGTACCCTGCTCATAGGTGCGATGGGACAGTGCGTTTCTGGCGGAGAAGGCATCACCTACCCTGAGAGCGAGCTTGAGGAAGCTAAATGGTTTGAAATGGCCGAGATCGAACATGCCTTGAACAAGGGCGCGAATGCCATGTGGGAGCCACCGATCAAGGGCTATGTCGGCCCCAGAGTGCCTCCACCACAGCTCATGGCCCATCAGCTGCTGCGAGGAGTATTGCGACTTTTCCACAAGTGAGCAGTCAAGCACCAGTCTCGATCGCTTCAAAATGACTTCTTCATCTCGCCAATCTCCTTACCATAGCTCCAACTCCAGTATCGATTGGAAATGGCTTGCACATTGTCAACTCTTCGACTTGACATTCACTGCTATCCTGAAAACGAGCACAATGCTGCTCAAAGAGCTTTCGAGTAGCGAATGAACATCAAAACTCCTCGTCCCGACTTTCTACCGACTCTCTTGTGCTGCCTACAGACCCATCGGTCCATTCACAAGCGCACTGCGAACACAACGGCCTTGTCTACCACAATTGGCGTCGCGAAATGGGGAGTTCAAATAGTTTTCATAAGCCCTTGATGCTTCATTCCCACAACTCACACCTCGAAGCAAGCAAAATCCCATTGATGAAAAAAAAACAGAGAGACTCCATCAACAGCGATACCAAAGCACTAGACCTTCTACGGTAGACTCGAGGCAAATGCTCATCGCCCACAGCAACTCTTTTCCATCTCCTGCATTCGAACATGCACCTCCTCCCCGAGAGCGTCCCTCGTCCTCGCCCTAGATTTTTTCTTGCAACCGTCCGCTTCTCCACCAACCCAAGACAGAAGAACATCTATCCACAACCAGACTCGCTACGTCGATTTACGACTTGGTCATGATCACGCACAATCTTCGAGCAAAAACGCTTTGGGTCATTCATCAAATGGTTCTTACGCTACTCAGCTTGGTGACAGGACTAGCGGAGCCGTATCCGAATTCGAGCACCCAAAACCTGCATTCCACGAGAAGGCTTTCGCGGCGAGACTTGCTGAAAATCTGCAGAGTGGTCGATGGTGGGTCGAAGGAGATGAAACTGGCGGGATCGCGGAGACGGTGGCGGTCGAAATATTGAATGAAGATACTGGAGAAGTAAGGTATGGAAGAGATTGGGATGGTTTGATAGCGTTACTAGAGTCATCGCTGGCAAAGCTATTTTGTTGTAGGTATTGGTTTCAGTTCAGCGAGGGCGTTTGGGAGTTTGGCATCTTGACGTGACAGGCAGGCTGGGGTGCGAGACAGACGTGTTGGCAAAAGGGGAATCAATCTCGGGCATGTAGTGGAACAGTGCATGCGCTACTACCCAGATGGATCTCAAGATCACGGAAATAGAGGCTCTTCATCGCTGCTTCCGCCAACAAGATCGATTTGTTTGTTTCCAAGCTGGCGACACGGCCACGAGCTATGAAGTCGTCATCTCCACGCCCCGGACTCGCACCCTGACGAGGCACAACAATCTCTTCGCCGATATCATCATCCTCCAAGCCGGCGACTGAACGGATAGCTTCCTCTGGGTCTTGCTCATCCTCAGAGGCAGACTTATCCACCTCTGACTCTTTCTCGCCCTCAAGGTCTGCCTCTTGGAAGAATTCGTTGTCGTTTGGCGTCTTCGATGCGTTTCTGGCACTTCGGTCGGGAGCTATGCACCGCTGGTCTTCAGAAGCTCTGATGCATTGTCCTGCTCGGGCTTATCGTCTTCCACAGGCAAATGCTCCTCGGATGAAGGTTCTTCCGACTCTGTCTCAATCTTTCCTTGCATCTCCAACACAGGGAATTCATCCATCAGCTGCCACTGGTTATCTTCGAGTAGTGCTCTGTTCACTTTGCCTTGTTGCGCATCCTTGAGAGCGGCGTTGAAGTGTTCGAGCGCCTTGAAAACGGTGGCAGTGCTCTGCTTCTTGGTGTCGTGTGGAAAGTCTGGATACTGGCTCTCGTTGACAATCTTACTATGCTCCTTCTCGAGCTCAAGATCTTGAACCAGGATATCGGTGACACCACGAAGCTCGAAAAGCGAAGCCATACCTGGCATGAGACCTGGATTGGCTCTCTCCACGTTCCAGGTGCTCGTTCCATCCCAATGCTTCCGCCGCATCTTCTCATAAAGCTGATGCGACATGACAATGCGTAGTCTGCGCAGATTCACCAGTTGTCTGAGGGCAGGATATGCAAGATCAGCCAAGGCAATTCCGCCGACGGATCTGCTGTCGTGCTGCAACGTGATATCCGCGAGCGATTTGAGACGGTCGGGACCAAGGCTCTGGATGAATGCCTGGAACTGTGTCGGGTAGTAGAATATGAACGGAGTGTTGGCGTAGAAGATTCCGACTGCTTCGTCGTAGATCTGTTTGCAAGCCAGCAGAACAGATAGGGCAGAATTTGGTATATGTGCTCGCGAATCGTCTCTGGGAACCTTTGCCACGGAGCTTGGCGACTTTTTGGACGGATGTACCGGTCCCGGAACATAGAATAAAGCGTCGTAGATGCGGTTCCGCAGCTCCGGTGGCAGACCGAGGAATTCGAAGTGACTCTGCTTTGGGAATTTACTGCCTCCTTTGGCGCTGCCTTTCTTGTTCTTGCTGCTCCTGACTTCGGTGTTGGATGACGATACAGCAGTGATCTTGGGCAGCACATACGTGAGCAGTACGCCGTTCTCGACTGGACCACCAGACCCATGCTGTTCCAATGTGTTTTTGCGTTTCATGAAGTTCACAGTGCGAATGCCCGACAACGACATCAAAGCGCGAACAGCAGGGACGCGGAAGAGGGTGAGTGCCTCTTGCGGTGTGACCTTTCCAGTGCTGAGATTAGGGTAGCGTTGTCGAACGTATCTGTGGCTTTTGACGACAGACTTCTGAATCATCTCGGCTTCGTCGACCTTGATGTTCAACTCCTGTAGTCCTTTCATACGTTGTATCTCAGCCAGGCCGGATCTCACACGTGATGCATATGGGTCCCAGTCGCAGGTAAGATGGCGGATGAGATGGACGTGTCGTGGCCACAGCGAAGAAGTCAGGCGGGCGATGAGCATACTGTCCAGCTCGAAATGATTTTCGCCGAAGAAGATGGGTGCTGCTTCCCTGTCCGCGCGTGATGAAAGCTGGAGGAGGGCAGGCAGCATTTTGCCCTGCTTCTCGTGCTCCGATGTGCTGCAGATGCGTCGGAGCTTGTCGTGGGTGATATGGTCATTCTCGACGAGGTGTAATCGATAGATGTTGTTGCGAATGTTTCGTGGCAAGTCCCAGAAGTTGGCCATGTTGGCTCTCGAGGGGTGAGCGGGAGTGTTGTTGCTTTTCTCGTGGCCTCGACGTTGTTGGTGTTCTCGGAGTCAAGAGGTGTGTCCGAAGTTAAGAGGTGGTGCGTCGGGCTGGCTGGGACGAAGAAGTAAGTCGACTTGTGGAGTGCTCCGTCGCTTGCTTAGACAAGGCGCGCGTCTCCAAGGCGGCGCTGCGAACGTGAAGCCAAGCAGAAAGGTGGAGAAGATACTAAGACATGTTTTTTTTTTCGATGCGCAGCTCCCCGTCATCTACATCGATCTCTTCCATCGCCTGGCAAAGATCTCTCGTGCTTGCATATCATACGATGCGCAGTGTCTGAGGTTGCCATGTCGCCTGCGTCGAGATCTCCCATCTCCCACGATCGATTTGCTAGACAGCCCCCCAGCCTTCCCACATCCAACATGGCAACACCTTCGTCTGCATGGCGCTATTGACCTTGCCGTCGTGTGTTGCCTCATCGTTGGCCGTTGGGGAGCACCTCGTTGGCACTGCTGGGCCCATTCGTCCGCAAATTCCCACCAAGCTTGGAATCCCACGTTGTGACGCGCAGTTCTGATGACGAGTGCCGCGTTGGATCTGGACAAACGCCGTCGTCCTCGCCGATGTCATGTGCGGCTGGTGCGTGCGCATTGCTGCAAAAGGTCGGAGGCGTTCTTGCGACGGCATCGGTGCAGTACTCGTGGACGATTCTCCAGTGACCACATCGCTTCCTGCGAGGTTCCATGAGTGATGTGGACGCTGGACGTGCCACGGCTACATACCACGTCAGGAGGACAGCGTAGCACATGGCGGTGATGTGCTGGGCGATGTCGTTAGTTGGACGGCTTCGATACTGTAGTGGCAAAGTTCAGTGCTTGTGCAAATGTGGCGCCGCCATGAGCATTTGCCTCCTACCAATATATGTATACGCAGTCGCCCTCCCACGTGAAACGTGACTTTGGAGCACTCGAATTCCTTGTGATCAAGAATCAGTCTGTATTTATCGACAGTCTGTACTCGGATGCGCCTGTTCTCTCCACCACGCCTAGCTTCTCCACTCAAGCGGGCCTCTGACGGTCTTCGTACCGGCCTCACCGGTGCAAGCCCTTTTCCTCTGCGTCTTTGCAGTGAGTGTGGTGTAGTGGAAGAGCGAGAGGCTTGGATGTAGAGCGCGGCACTCCGCAGCATGAGCCGAACCAGAAGAAAAAGTCGAATCGCACAAGGTTGGCGTTCATCACACAAGGACAACAACATACCAGATGGAGAAGGCGGGAGACGTGGTGTTTGATCTGGAGCTTGTTGAAGTGTATGCAGAAAATGGTACGAATGTAGGTATTCGGGGCATTGTTTGGCCGCGGCCTACGAAGTACTCATTGATTGTATCCAACAGTCGACCAAGGCAGATTGCCGTCATGTTCTCGTTTCCGTACGGCAAGGTGCACCCGGCCGGCCAGACACTACCGTAGCATCGCAGAGTGTTGATATGACTACCCTTTCACGTGGCTGAGTTGCGCTTTTACCGTCTCGAAAGACAGCTTAATAACGGCATAGTTCACGCGGCCAAGCAGAGGTGTAGCACGGTACCGTACCGTACCGTAGACCTTTCCGAGCTTCCAGGGATCCCGGATCCAGGTCGCGCGCTTGCTCGGCTGTTGCTAATAACTTGCTATGCCTACATGGCAACGGCTAGTGAACAGCGTCGTATGTTTGAAGGCAACGGCTAGTCAACAGCGTCGTATGTTTGAAGGCAACGGCTAGTCAACAGCGTCGTATGTTTGAAGGCAACGCGCATCCGTGCCAATCCAACGCATGGAGAATCGGGCAGCGCTTTCGTATGCTGGACCTCATTCCCACGTGCATCGGAAGCAGTGCGACGCTGGACAAATTCCTTCATCATCCCAGCTGTCCACCCTCCGTGATGCCAGTCGAGTTTCAAAGGAGTCAATGAGCGGAAGCGTAAGACGCCTATCTTGTCTCCGGCGTTGCTTGACGTCCAACGAGTCTGTCCCGCACAGGGTCGAAATACTGTCGAAAGCTGCTCGCGACACTGTCAGCTACAACCTTACGTCAGCCTTGCCAAGATAGTGACATCTGAGATCGCATACATTCAACCTCTGGGACTTCATTATCGCCCAGTTCAAGCTCGTTGGCAGTGAAGGCCCGAACGGTCAAGGCAGCACTCGTACTGTCGCTGCGAGTCTTCTGTCGTCCATCGCGATCTAATGACCGAAGAAGATGTAATGTGTCAGTGAATTGGTCGGACACGCAGTGAATTTTGCCTTGAGCATGCTTACAGCGAAAGACATGCCACAACATCCACCTGATGATCCAATTGGGATTTTCTGGCTGCGCTGAATCCTGACCGAGCTCATAGAGAGGCCTTGTGACAGCTTGAGCGTTTTCATATATGTGGCGAACCTCGGCATCCATGATGCTCTCATCGATTTGCGATGTGCTGTAGATTGTGACCCCTTCGCTTTGTTGCTTGTGAGCAGCCAGGATGGCAATAATCCTTCTTCTGCCCTCACTCGCTTCTAACTGCTCCGGATTAGATTTATGCAGAACCAACATCGACGGCCTGGTAGCAGTTGCGTCACCTTCATGAGATTGTACATCCGTCGATGCACGACATTGGTCATATCGAGACCTAGATGCTTGAGCAACCTCGCCTTCGAGTCGCTGCGAGGCAATGGCGGAACGACAGGCGCCATTTTTGTCATTGGAGCGATTCAAGGGAAGGCTGAAGACATGCGAATCTTGCCTGGCTGTTTTGAGCCTCGGGAGCAAACCTAGGATCTCGACAGGTGAAGGCTGCGGTCCTCTCAGGTACCTCTGCTGCGTTGTTTGTCTCAACATCTGCTGTGCAACAAGACCAGGTGTCTAACGCGACCCGTCGATTATCATCGTCGAATCCTTCGCTCTGTTTCGCTCCCATTTCGAGGCCTGTGCGAGCCAAAGCTGCCGTATTACCCTGTCAAAGTCGAAGGGTCACATAGGTAAGCCGGCTGTCCGCGGCTTCGGCGTGCTTCGGGCAACGAGAGCATTGATCTCACGCACGTTGTGCTCTTCGGTGTGGGGCTCCACTCATGTCGGCATCAGAATGACATACCGTCACGGGGAAGGTAATGAAGCAGATCATGCATGCGCGATGCTGGTCGTTCGTCGAGAAATCTGGGCCGAGAGATCATATTTGTTGAAGGTAGCTATAATTCCATTGACTTGGAAGAAAATGTTAGAGCATATCTTACAGTCTCAGCGCTTGAAGAGGAATGGACGTTGACGCGTATGTTCGTGCCGGCCCGTTTGCAGTATGCAATGCTGGAGATCTTCGTGCGGCTTCTTCGGCCAGGTGAGATCGGATCAGAAACGTTGCCGACTAGCCAAACAACGGGCGAGTTCTGTACGGAGCTGGGTGAAGGTGCCGTGCATCCGCATTTCTCAGTTCCAGACCTTGGCCGTGTCGGTCTTGAAAGCCGTAAGGGCACCAATCCTTGCTCTCGTTACCATTGTGCCGTGCGTGCGCTATATCACGCGCAGCTCGCCACACTCGCAAAGAGCAGACGAATGCTTGAACATGATAGCATTTGAGAGTACTTTCAACTCGTTGGTCTCTCAAGAACGGACGGATGCTCAGATCGAGGTTGCTCTTCAAAATGCCTTCTAGATCTTGAAGATTCCACTTGGGATCGATCAAGTCTAGAGAATCTGCCTGCGACTATTGCAGCATTCGTCGGCCTGACCGACGCAAGTTGGCGCGTGTTCCGAGTGAGTGGCGGATTCCATGTGCTCGGAAGGATCTTTGGGTCGCCATAAACCCGATGCGGTTTGTGAGAGGTATGCCGTCTGCCGTCTGCCGTCTGCCGTCTGCCGTCTGCCGTCTACGGTGGGCACTGGGCAGGCGGGCTGAGGCTCGAAGCGTGAAGAAGCTCTGCCTCTGCCATCTGGATTAAGATACCAATGAATCGTTCCGAGTCCGCCTATGTCAGGGGGCTTTTCGGCCGACGCGTGCTTGCCCCTCTTCTTTCTTTTCCGACGACACCGCTGGCGGTGATGAAGCGGTATTGGGAGCAACGTGGAACCTCTGAGGTGTCGTTGTGGTCGACATGGAGCAGTAGAGAGCTCTGTAAATACGATTATACGAGACATCGGCCCGATGACTATCGGCTCGGCTGTAATTCGAATCCCAGACTGTGCCAGCCACCAGACTTCGACTCTACTTTCCACACCATTACCTAGACAGACACACCGACCATCATTGCAGCTAATGCTTCGTGACATCGCTCTTCACGTTGGAACACACAATACTTGTTTCACGAAATCAGGCGGTGAAGCCAAGTCGATACAATCAATTTCATTTGGGTATATCCGCTCTCACCAACTCCTGTTTCCTCTTCTGCCTGTACTCAAGTAGGTACTTCACTCTTCCCATACGAAAGCCCCCTTTCGGAGCTTGCTACTCTCCATGCGTCGAAGCGCCAGGCCCAAAGACTTCCATTCCCCGTCTGACATCTGTGACGATCTCTTCTGCTTCCTTATGATTCACAGCCTCGAAATCATACCGCTTAGTTTCCTTCTCCCGAAATACGAGAATGCGAACCATCTTAACGTGCTTCCGGCTGACTTTGGCTCCAATGATGGATGTCATCGGAACATTCGTCACTTTGCCACTGGGTGCAGCCAAGGAGTCTGGGGCAGCTGGCATGATCGTCATGTACTCCGGAGTGACGATCAATGTGCGCGGATGAGTGCCGGCGAAGGACAGTGGCTGTTTGCGAATAACGTTGTACCTCTTGCCCTCGGTGGACAGATTGAGCAAAGATGTCGCGTGGTTAAGCTCCGACTTTTGCTGCGCAGCAAGAGGATGCAGATTGAACTTGCCCTTCTTTTTGACATTTCCTGGAGTTGCATTTGCCGGCGTCAGCTCGAGCGGTGCATTTGGTGACGTGCTGCCTGGCGAGCCCGACAAACCTGTGCCCAAGATTCCATCCGGCCCTTGGAAGCGACGAGGCACAAGATCGAGATGGAGACGCTCATTCAATGCTTCAATGGTGCGATCATGCGGAGCAACGGTCTGCGTTCCGTGAACCTTGAGCACGTAAAGAGCCTTTTCGAGGCCGAGTTTGGCACATGCTTGTTCAAAGATTTCTGCAATGTAGCTATCCGTCGTTGTCTCGTACTTTTCGACACGTGAGGCAAAGGTGCTTGGGTTGACATGGTGTACTGTGATTGTTCGTGGCGCTCCAGTCTTCGCAGCGCCTTGCCGAGCTTCGCGTTGCGGCATGTCCATCAGCTGTGCGGACGACTCCTTTCTGAGAGCACCAGTAGCAAAGGATGGCCCTGTGATGGGATTGCGAGCGGGATTGAATGATGGTAAAGTTGGTGCGAGCGTTTGCGCTTCAGACGGGTTGCGAGACATTGGCGCTGGTCGAGAGAACTGCGGTGATTGATCGGGCTTTGGCGTTGGTACTGGTGGAGGTGCCATGTTCCCTATTTGAGGAGTCAATTCCTCGTTTTCCTTGAACTGCTCGTCAGTCGCCTTGACTAATCCGAATTCGTCCCACGGCTTGTCTCTCATTCTCCGCTGTGGTGGACGATTGTTGTTTGAAGTGAAATCGACAGCAGGTCTCGTGCGACCAAGAGCTGGGAAGTCGTAGTCAATCTCTTCATCGTCCACAATGCGAAGTGTCCATCTATTGATGTTGCATTCATCGGGAGCTAGATCGGGTTTGTAGCCTTCTTCAACATAGCGCCACAACGACAATCCTATCAGTTCAGCCACAGTCACAGGCTTTTCGTCTTTGGTTCTTCGTAAGGGCACCTCGATAGGCTTGCTGGGTTTCTCCGAGAATGGCGCGTAGATCTTAATCCATAATGGGCTGGCCTCCTCCTTCCCTGTCAACTCAGCAAAGCGCTGGAATGGCTTGTCATTTGCAGCAGTAGAGTCACCCTTCAGCATTTTACTTATCATCGAGACAGGCTGTGCCATGCTGAGAGGGCGCTGACCAGGAGGCAGCTTCGGAAGCTTAGGCAAAGTGTCTTTGGGAGCCTTCTTAGGCGACCCGCTTTGGTTTGCACTGACTGCTGGAACAATGCCTGGAGGCGGTCTGATCGGTGAATTTGAGAGATCGTCACTGGCTCTGGGTAGCCCAAGCATTGATGGTGAATCTGCAGTGCCTTCGAACTCATCGCTTAGATCTGAGGCCTCTCCAAAATCGATGTCATCGTCTTCATCGTCGTCCGAATTTGGCTCTTCCTCGATATCGTCTTCCAATGCCAGCACACTGGGACCTTTCCCGGGTCGCCCCGGCAATTTCTTTTTGAATCTGCCTGGCGCTTCCTGGTCGCTAGACATATCTGAGCTTGTAGCGGTGTCTCTTCTCGCTCTCTGTTTCACTGCCTCGACCTGACCCAGGCTACCACTGCGTAGTCTTGTCAAATTTGAATCTGGTGGCCGTGAAGGACTCGTCACCATTAATGACGGGCCATCGCCCTCGAAGTCGGCAGGAGCCTTGAGCGTGCTTGCCTGTGTTGGAGGTGAGGATTTTGCTCTGCTTCGTATCGGCATTTTGGCAAACTTGATGCTCTGTGCTGGACCCTTCGCTAGCTCATCCTCGTCGCTGTCATCGCTCAAGTCCGAACTATCATCATCTTCCAGTTGTGCTCTCCGCCGTCTCTTCTCACGTTTCCGCTCGTTCGCATGCAAAGCGCCAATTGTATCTTCGCTGCCTTGGCCCGTGACCATACCGCCACCCTCAGCTCCGTCATCATCGTCCAGAGCCCTGCCTACCGGACGGCGAGGCCTTTGGAAGTATTCGCTACTGATTTCAGCAGACGTGCCGGTTGGGATGGGCGGAGAGTAGCAGCGCTTTATAGCTGCCGTATCTGGCATCCATCCTGCTGTACGAAATGCTGGGTTATTGAGCACCGCTGGGTTCAAGTTGATCAGCCGTTCGCCCACGCCGTCGTGAATCTGGTTCAGGTATCCTAATCGTAGCTGGTAGATGGAGAACTCCTCATTCATTAGGAGAGACATGATCGCGTGATAGGAGTGTTGATATGCTGTGCCTGGACCGCACCAGACCAGCTGGTGCTATGATCGTTCACATGTTCACTGGAGGGCACTGCGCAAGTTGGAGATCGATGCGAGGGCCTGTCAGTCGCGTGGATGTGGGGTGTATCTGGGCGCGAGTCATGCACACATCGATCTGCATGTCTCAAGCAACATTCTGCAAAGTTCAAACATAAGCATATCGCTATGGGTCTTGTGGACTACTCAGACAGCGAGAGTGATGGCGAAAGTGCGCCAAGTCAAGTAGTCAAGCCAGCAGCGCCAACACCAGCCGCAAAGCCAGTCTTTCAGAAAGCAGCACCAGGAAAGATTCAAGTCAGTCTGCCCAGGCTAAAGGCAGAGCCATCGCAGAACGGAGAGCCGGCGGCTGAGCCCCCTACGAAAAGAGCGCGCACGGGAGGTGCGTTCAGTGGGTTCAATGCACTTTTGCCAGCACCCAAGCGCCCGGCGCAAAACGCTCCCAAAGTCGGAGTCAGTCTGAAGACCAGCAGTGAAGCTGCCTTCAGTCGGAACGCATTGCCAGAGGCGGCAGAGCGAGAAGAGTACAACGCTCCAACGTTCAATGGAACATCAGAGGAGAAGGACACAAGAATTGTCGAGCCTGCAACAGAGCCGAAGTTAGCTGGCAAAACCACGAGATTCCTGCCTCTCAGCGTATCCGGCAAGAAGAAAAAGAAGCCTCTGGCAAAATCTTCCTTGCCGGAGCATAAGAGCATTGGGGCAAATGGCAAAAGCAAAGAGAAGCTTGCCAAATCACAGCCGATAGCGAAGGAGCCAGAGGCGCCGAAAGCAAAGCCTAAGAAGTCATTATTCTCAGTGGCTGAGGAAGAAGGTATAGCTGTGACAGATTCGCCTTCTGGAGAGTATGAGCCCATGACGATCGGCAAAGGTACGGTCTCAACAACACAAGAGGCAGAGCTTCCAGCGTCAGCACAACACCCAACACCAGTAGACCCTAACTCTCTTGAAGCGGTGGCGGCAGACATGAATCTCACGCCGGCGCAAAGAAGGCAGCTATTTGGGAGACAAGGGAAAGGTGCTAGCGTCACACACTTCAACCTGGATGCCGAATATCGCAAAAACGAGGAGCTCCGAGCAGCTGGAGAAGTCGTTGAACACAAAGCTGTCAAAGCTATCGCACCTGGCAAGCACAGTCTGCAACAGCTTGTCAACAACGCTCGCACGCAAGAAGACGCGATGGAAGATAAATGGGCGGAGGGCAGGCGAGCGAGAGGTGAAGGTAGCAGCAAATATGGTTGGAGCAGTGCGAGATGAAATCACACTGCCGATTTATCGTCTGGAGACATTGCTTGTTTGAGCATCAGTCCTCGACATATGTGCTGAGTCATTCCGGAGCCGTCCAAGACCCGGGATGAATCTAGGCCCGAGTTCGGAGAGTCCAACATCAGCAGGGAGCTTTACATATCTTCGCTCTTGCACGCACGCACGAACCCGAGCCTCGATGAATTGATATTCTATGTGCTATGTGGCAAGCAGTGGAGTGCTTTACGGACATTGCGACACGCTCCGCGCAATATTGCTAAAGAGACCAGACTTGCAAGGGCTGACTGCTCGAAGGAGTGAGATCACGGATAAGACGGAGGACCGGTGACACTAAGGTGCATTGGGCTTAACGCAGTGTAATGTCTTTGCATCCCGGTCGGCATGTCTTCACACTTCCACGACTCAAATGTTTGTTCACCATGGCTCTCTCTGGTGCCGGATTGTTGCTCGCCCTCACGCTGTTCTGGTTACTGGTGACTTGCCACTCCCAGCGGTTAGAATGTCCTCCAAACACAGCCGGGTTGGCATCTAAAATGCTCGAGAGTAATATCGGTCGTAATCAAGGTCTTAAAGCTGGAAGTGGCTCGCTCGGCTTGATTGAGCTCGGTGTCTTCCAGCAGGCGCTCCGGGAAAGCATTGCGCTCTCCAACGACACAGCTCAGCAACAAAAGTGGTCCAAGTTGCTGGAGATGAGCATTTTGAGCGCCATTGACAATCTTGCCAACACGACACAGGATACCGAATATCCTCTTGATCGCCTGAGTGTTGGTACTGCGATGATCCTACAGTATCAGGAATTCAAGAATGAGTCCTACGTCCCTGCGATCGATGCACTACAAGACTCCGTGTTGAATCAGCCCCGGAATGCCAATGGCGGCCTCTGGTATTACAACAATGTCAAGAATATCTCGGCATACCACAATCTGAGCTATCTTGATGGCATGTTCTCTTATGCGCCTTTTGCTATTTCGTCCCAAACAACAAACACAACTTCCAATGCCGAGCTACTTTCTGCGAGCGGCACACTCATTCAGCTACAAATACTCCACAACATCACGAAACGCGAGGACGGGCTTCTGGTTCATGGTTACGATGCCAGTAAAGACCATGCGTGGGCTGATCCAGTGACCGGTGCTAGTCCAGTCGTTTGGGGTCGTGCATTGGCATGGTACACA
The DNA here is from genome assembly GCA_001578225.1 of Pseudocercospora musae. Lineage (NCBI taxonomy): Eukaryota > Fungi > Ascomycota > Dothideomycetes > Mycosphaerellales > Mycosphaerellaceae > Pseudocercospora > Pseudocercospora musae. Next base: position 70,167 of record LFZO01000043.1, on the reverse strand, counting down.
CTCGGCGTCGTCAATAGCCTCGAGTTCCTTCTACACCACAGCAACAGTGCAACGGTGAAGCATATTAGAGCACTGTTCAACGATATTGTTCGTGCGCAGCTTATAGCGTCAGATCGCAGCCTGCAGACCGAGGGCAGCTACGGCGTTTGGCAAGTCGTTGACCGGCCCGGAGCCACTTTCAATGGGACAAAGAACTTCATCGAAGCCAGTGCTACGGCCATGACTGCATACTCTCTCCTGAAAGGAGCCAGATTAGGCTTGCTATATGACCACGAGCTGAAGCTGCGAGCGCAGGCCACTGGCGTTGGCATGTTTCAAAGTGCTCGGCAAAGATTCTTGATTGAAAACAGCAACGGCACTCTGAGCTATAATGGCACGAGCGTTGTGTGTACGCTGAGTGGTGATGTTGACTATGCGGTAAGTCGTGATTGAGTACCAGTATCAAGGCTGATGTACTGACCTTTTTCTTAGTACTATGTCAACAGGCCAACGGCACTAAATGCTCTGATCGGCACCAGTGCGTTCATACTTGCCGGTCTCGAAGTTGAAAGGCTCTGCGGTCACTCTTACTGATTCTGCAAGCAATGTCCAACGCGATCCAAAACATATTGCCATCGCAATTGACTAATAATATTCTTTAATGAGCATCATTCTTACGCCTAAACGCCTCTGTCGCTATTTGACGAGCACTTATGTTGAAAGAGACCTCCTTCCCCTTCGCAGCGCACTCATCTTCAGAAGTAGATTCCGACTCATCGAGCGACTTCTCAATCGCAAATTCTCGCTTACTCTGCTGTCCCCCAACCATCTGAGGAAAGCCGAATCCAGGATGCAAGACCGTCAGCACAACCACCGCAATAGCGATCATAACAGAATCCAAACCCGCAAAATCCACCTCACTCCTCATCAACTCGCCCCTCCATCCCGAAGCCAATTCCGCGATCCGATCAATGCATCTGATCAGAATCGCTGCACAAGCAAGAACATTCTCCTTTACAATTCGGATCTACTAACTACTACCAAAACGAAGCGTGTATTCTTTATATACCTTTCGTTCTTAAGAGGCTTTACTATAACTACGTCGAATTTTTTTTACTAATATAGAGACTAGCGATAGATATACCTCCTTATAGAGCGCTCGAGTAATTACCTAACTACTACTACTACTACTACTAATCTAGTTAATATTACTAGTAAAAAAGTAAGTACTATAACTTATTTCTAAAGTAACTTCTCTCTCTCTCTCTTTTATAAAATATTACTAGTAAAAAAGTAAGTACTACAACTTATTTCTAAAGCAACTTCTCTCTCTCTCTCTCTTATAAGTAAAACTCAATATATAATATCTAGCTAAAATAGATATAGTATACTCTTTTTTCCCCTTAATATTTAGTAGTAAGCGACCTTCGATAATAACTAATTAATAATAAATATAAAATAAAGGTAGCTCGATTATTAATAAGTAGTAGTACTATATAGGTATAATAGCCTAACAATAGATCGAATAGTCGGAGGCGATGACGCCGGCAATAATACTAATAGTGGGGGGATCCGGATATATCCCCATCCCCATGGCATTGTGACGAAAACTGCAACGCCATTCAAGCAAGCAATTATCTATGGAGAAAGATACCTGCTGTAACATTCATGTTCCTGCGGACACGTGTTACCACAGATGCGATCCTTCGATCTTTGTCGGCAGCAGGGGAGATATGCCTGACAGGGCGCCAACACTTGCAGCAAGGTACAGGCAAGTAAAGCGTCATTTTATTCATCAGTCCGCCGCAAAACTTGGGCTCGAATGCATAAAGTTTGCGCGATAGCTTCGCATGAAATGACGATCAGGTGATGACACAGGTCAGCTTCATCAAATTGAAGTAGTTATGCTGCAAAGGTATCGAGAAAGAAATAAAAATGGTATCATCCATGATGGGGAATGTCTTGCTCGCTCGAATTGAAATCCTCATAGCCAGAACCGGACGACAGCTCGGCTTGCGTATGCCAGAATTCGATTTCATCCCAAACGCCATGGCTGTTGCGAACAGTCCTCGATGCTTCCTTTAGTATCTTGATCGTGATTCTTCTCTGCTGCGATCATCTCTGGCCCCGAGGCCACCTGACATGCTGTACGGCATGGCTTCCCTTTCGCCATGTCTTCGCTCGTTCTCCCGGATAAAATCGGCTTGATTGGCGCCAGCGGTCGATGGTGCCTCAAGCAGTTTGGGTGGTCTGGACTTCGACTCGTCCTCGCTATCGCTGTGTTCGTACTCGTCTCGCTCCCATCGGTCGCGATTGCGAGTGCTTCGTTTTGCTTTTCGATCTTCATCGTATCGCTTGTCTGTTGGTTAAGCAGATTGCGTCAGTGACTGCACCGTAATATTGTCTAAACGTCTCGTCGTCGCATCAATCAACTTCCAAGCGCGGTGGTGACGCCTGGTGCGAAACCCACGCTCCCAAGCCCTCCACTGCTCTTCATCCCAGCGCGCCTCTTCTAGGCTGGGCTATGCGCTGGTGTCGATGCGCTCATCGTGGATGAGTTGTGGCGACTACCGCTGCTGAGCTTGCGGTGGTTGAGCTGCCAGCTGTAGATCTTTCGGCGGGAGACCGTTTGGCTGCCGTGATGGCTTTCCGCTCCGACCCTGGATCAGACGCATTGTTGATGATCTTGCTGCCTTTTGGGCATGATCAGTCCATGATGGCCCATCCGTGCAGGATTGGTCTGGACTGGCTCCGTATAATGACAGCAGGAAGAGAACAAATTGCACAAGGAGAATGGGGTGTTATTTACCTCTTATTTCTCGCGTCTTGTCAGCGAGCTTCTGGATTTCCTCCTTCGTCAAAACACGCAGCACGATGACACAGTCAAGGCGCTCCTCGAAACGTTCATGAGATGCTTCTAGGGCTTCGGGATTCACCAAGCGGCGATCGATCTTCGTCCATCGAGCGCCTGGCGGAATGCCCTTCTTCGTGGCCTGTTACAAATGTCAGCCGGAAGGTTGTCGTAGACTCCGGCAGCAGACTTACATCTTTGAGCGGTGCAACACCTTCGCGAATAGCGTCAGGGTGCTCCGGGAACTTCTCCGTTGGCTTCTTCAGGATACCCTTGGGCCTGCGTTCTTCCTCCTCCGCCGTGGGCGGGTCGACTATGCGAACACGATTCTCGCGCTTGTCGCTCATGCTGTTGTCAATAATTTGCGCGGACTCGTTCGTCATGGGGCCATCGAGGATGCTTGGTTTCCTGCGTAGATCCCGGTCGCCGCCGACGACAGTGCTCTCAGATGCCGTGGTGCCAGTGACTGTCGAAGAAATGTCATCAGAGAAGGCTCCTGGCATGGCAGGCATTTGAGCCGGTGCGGCAGCGCCGCCGCGACTCTCTCGCTGCTCACGACGACGCTGCTCCCGCTCTCGTCGGCGACGTTCGCGATCGGGGTCGGAGTCGGAGTTTTGAGTTGATTCTGCCGTGCGTCCTAACTCGCGCTGAATCTGCTCCATCCGGCGGCGATAGTCCTCATCGGGGTCAACGGGAAGCGCGGGCATCTGAGCTGTTGACTGGCTGTCATACTGGGTTTCGCGCTCTGGCTCTCGTGGGGCAGGGCGTTCTTGATTGCCCGTGGGAGCTTGTCGATCCTGGTAAGGCTCTGGGACATGCTCTTTGGCTCTTTCGACAGGTCGCTCAGAAGGACGGTCAGACCCCCTGTCCAATGAGCGATCTGGCACACGCTCCTCGGTTCGGGGTGGTTGAGGGCGCTCTTGCTGCCAATCTGGGTTTGTGGGTGGTCGAACGTCGATAGGAGGTGCACTTCTTGGTGGCTCGGGTGGAGCTTCAAATGCAAAGCCCAGGCCTCTGTCTTGCTCTCGCTGCTTCTCGCGGTCACGATCTTGTTGGCGTTCGGGAGGTGGCTCATCGCTGGCAGGCCTCCTATCGCGCTCACGGTCTCTTTCTTTCTCAATGCGCTCACGCTCCTTTTCTCGATCGCGATCGCGCTCGCGTTCTTCGTCACGACGACGCTCATGACGTTCGCGTTCGCGGTCACGTTCACGTTCACGCTCTCTGTCCTTCTCGACGTCGCGCTCTTTGTCCTTGTCGCGCTTGTCAGAGACTTTGTTGAGCAGACCTGTGAGACCAAATGCTGCAGCCGCGCCGGCCAGGCCTCCTGTAGCTGCCTGAGAAAGTCCGGTCTTGGGTTTGAGATCTTCACCGCTTTGACGAGGGCTGTTCTCCTTACGACCATGCTCGCCACGATCGGTGCCTCTGCGTTCGTGGTGCCGCTCGCGGTCGCGCTCACGGTCTCGATCCCTGTCCCGTTCCGATGGTGGCTCCATTTGTCGAGCGCGCTCTCTCTCGCGCTCCCGATCGCGGTCATATTCCTGATCTCGAGGACGATCCCAGTCCCTGTCATAGTCTCGGTCGTAGCCACGATCGTCTCGCCTTGGCTGAGCTTCACGGAGTTCTCGCTCACGTTGACGATCGCGTTCTTCGGCTTGAATGCGCTGAGCATATTCGCGATCTCTCTTCTCCTGCTCCAGTCGTTGATAGTCATGTTGGTGCAGGTCAGGAACGGTGTCTCGCCGAAGTGGTTCGGAAGGTACGTAGCCAGGATCCCGGTGTTGAAGTCGTTCAAAACTCTCATCGCTTCCTCGGCCATCTCCTCGTGCAGCTCTGGTTTGACTTCCTTCGCGGTAAGCCCCTGCCGCAGCGATACCAGCGACGGCTGCAGCTGGCCCAGCAATTCCAAAGCCCCGCCGTTCCACACTCCTGTCTAGCCGGTTGCCGTCACGAGTGATGCTATGGCGACGCTCGCGTCTTGGCTCCCGATCGTACTCATATGCATCATAAGGCTGATGAACAGTGGTCCTTCGGTCCGAGGAACTGGTTCTTGGCGGCACGTAGTACGCGTCTCGGGGGTCATTGTAGTCGGTATAGGCTCGGCCACGGGTGGGTGATTGCGCAACACGCGGCTGTTCTCTCACACTACTCGTTCTTCCCAGGTGGTCGTTGACTCTGCCCCAGCCCCGAGTGCTTGGCGGAGGGCCGGCATCCTTGGCAGGTTGCCGTTGTCCGAACGTTGGGTCAAGAAGACTGGCCGGACGCTCGCGGCTTGTGGCACCTCCGCGGTCGACACTGCCTCGTCTTGGTCGGACATCCCTCCACCTTGGCTCGGTGTCGCGGTACATTCCTGCAGCATCGGTGTACGAATAAGCATCCTCGTCGTCAATGCTCTTATCTCGTGGGCGGTTGTGGGTGCCGTTCGTATGGTAGCTCCGGCCCACCCTTCCACGATCTCGCTGCTGCTCCACTCCTACCGATCTATAGCCGCCTCTCTCGACACTGTCTCTGCGTTTGTGATGTCGGTTTCCTGCAGGCTCGACGGGGATGTTGACGTCAGCCACGAGCTTCGCACTGCCGTCTCCGTCGACGCTGTAGAGTTTCTTGTGGGTGGTCGTGGTCGTGCGAGGCTCCTGCGACGAGGCCGGCGTGAGATAGTAGTCCTTGGTTTCGCGTGAGGTGATCTTGGTGGGGCTGGCCGGACGAGCAATGTCCTGCTGGATGATTGTTGGCCTGCTGCGGGAGGGCAGCTGCGTGGTGCTGGCGCTGGCCGAGGCTCGTGAAGTGTCGACGAGAGACGATCGTCGTGGTCTGCCCGAGTAGGAGTCGTATTGGTGTAGGGGGCGAGGATTCTGCGGTGGAGGGACATTGATGAATGTCTGGGTCGAGATGGGGATGACGCCGCTGGTGCTGCTTCTTGGTGAGGCATAGGAGTTGTGTCGCTGGGAGTAGTAGGACGAGTCGTTCAAAGTGTTGTCGGACAGGCGGGCTGGGTTCTGAAGACGCCTGGCACCGGGCGACAGAGGGCGGTGGTTGTAGGACATGGTGAGCTCGGCGATCGGCTTGACTCGAGGGAGGTGGATGGAGGAGGAGCCCAGCGAGATGGAGGAGACGGGGCGCGGTCGCTTGAGGCTGGCGCCGGTGTACGAGGAGGTCTTGGTCTGCTCCATGGTGAGGGTGGTCAGCGCATGTTGCTCTGGGCGGGCGGCGGGCTGCGGGCTGCGGGTGGGCGACGCTGTGCAACGTTGGGTGCGCGCAGCAGGACGGCGCGAGAGCAGATGAAGATTGTCGAAGTCGATACCTACGTACTCCGAGTATGGATCACGGGGCTCTGGCAGAGGTGCGGTCGGCGGGCAGCAGCGGCAGCGGCAGCAGCAGACCGTCTCGCCAGCACAGCACAGCGGCGGGTCGACGATGATCTCGCAGGGACTCCCCTTCGTGCCCAAGGCCGCCAACGGGCATTCTGGTGGTGGAGAGTGGAGCTTACCTAGACTTTCGCGGCCTGACAGCGACAGCGCGCTGCGCACGTTGGTCGTTCTGGCGCTGGCATCTACCCTGTCTCTGTCTGCGACAGGCCAAGGCAGAAGATGTATGGAGTCTGTGGCCTTTGCGTGCACTCTTCTGGAGTGTGGTGCATGTCAGTGTCAGGCTGGGGATGCTGAGGAGCGCGCGCGGTGGTGTGTGAGGGTCAACGGCCAACGCCCAGCATGCAGCATGCAGCATGCAGCATGCGCTCGCTTCGGCTGCTCTACGTACAGTACTGTAGGAACACTAGGTCAAATTCCAATGCCCAAGTTGCCCAACGGCAGGAAGGCTGGTGCCAGGCCCCTGCCCCTGGCCCTGCCTCTGCCTCTGCCCCTGCCGCATGATGTCAGTTGCGCAATGAACAACTTAGCCGGGCCACGCAGCAATTTGGAATGTCTCCTACACCTCCCTCCGTCGTCCGTACACCACAACCCTGGCAACTGGCAAGAGAAATCAGCCGCCTTCGACATTTCTCGCGAGTCGCTCGTTACACCTCCTCATCACTCCTGACAGCACAGTCCTGGCCAACTTCGACGTCCAGAGCATCTTCCCAGCAAAAATAATGCGCATGATTATGTGGCACAAGCGACGACTTGCCGACCATGGAACAACCCTGCTGCACCGCCTCCGATCATATGTCCCACGTCTGAGGATATGCTTCGGCTGGACGTTGATGCTGCCCACCAGCGACATGTCAACCCCATTTCGGGAATGGCGATGCACGGCAGCCGTCTTTCGTCGCCGATGATCTGCTATCGTCCAGAGTCCTTCGTATTCCCACCGCCGGCATAGCGTGGGAAAAGGTGAGGCAGCCACACATTGCACTTGTGCTTGAACCTCCACCAAGACCTTCTGCTGCTGCTGCATCTGACCACGGCGCCGGCTAAATGTGAAAGCACCTGAAGCACGACTCTCACCATCATGGCCACGCTCAAATCTGGGGCGGAAGGAACACATGGCCACGCTCAGATCTGGGGCGGAAGGAACACATGACGACTTCAAGTCGTATTGGAAGTCCACAGTCCAGACCCGAAAAAGGGTCACGTGAGTTTCACATTGAACCATGCCACTTCCCACGAGTCTGCCAGTCTGGCCGTTCATCTACCTCTACTACTAAAGATGATGGCTGAACCTCTTCAAAGCATTCACGGGGCTTCCCACCATCTCGAACGTCTGTGTGAATCTCCTTCGGCTCATCCGTGCACTTGCCACATTCACCCTCTCTTCTGCCGCTTTCTCCTGCCCCTCCATGTAAAAGTGTTCGCCATCTTTGTGCAATTTCCAGCTGACTTTGTACTGCTCGCCGCGAGGACCACACCCACAAGAACCCGCCAACGCTTCTGAAGGTGGAGAGTTGACCGCCAAAGAGAACTAAACATGGTCAGTGAGCAAGTGCACATCAAATGTCCCAAAAGTCGTCTTACAAGATGAATCGGGTCGCTGAAATCCGTGTACCAGTCCCGATGTAAGCCGAAGTATCCGAGAATGAATACGTTCATGAGAAAAACCATCGTGAGCACCAGGTAAAAGGGCTTCTGGTAGTCTTGCTTACCGCCGCTGGCGTATTGCTGCACTCGCACCGATGCGTTGAATTGTTGGTACGAGCCATCGATCGTGGGATTCGTGTAGTTCCAGAACATCACAAACGGAGCGTCTTGCGAGGCCTGCATTAAAGTGTTGCCTGCGAGCACCGCAAGAGCCTCTGCTGTGGATGGTAGACCGGCGCTGAGGTTGCCGGTATGTTTGTTGGAGAGGATGAATTGTGTCAGCAGTCGCGCATTGGACGCGTTGCCGTCAAATTGGCCGGCATTGAGGGAAAGAGCTGTGCAACACGTCAACCGCTGACGTCTCGTAGCAAGTCTTAAAGAGCCATACATACCTCTGGACCATTCACTGCCAATGTTGACCCAATCTTGGCTCAACGTTGCATTACCGCTAAGTGCCAGCGGTTCGCTATTGTTATACTGCAGTATGTCATCAGACTCGCACACAGCCTCCATCTCTCCGCCACTACTAGTAGCGTTGTAAGTCGTATAGCAGTGGGGAGTTTGGCCGGCTTTGATCTCACAGAGAGAGTAGTTGCCTGCGACGGGACCGGCCGTATCGCTCTTGCCGAGGAGATATATGGATGTGGAGCCCCACTCCATGCCTTTTGTGTCATTCACGACAGTGTTGAAGTCTTGGGGGAGTCTTGCGAAGACCGGTGGATACCTGGCAGTGCCGTACTTCTCGCCCCATCTGAACACGTCGTACAGACCCTGATCCATAGTGTTTAAGTATGGATAGCTTCCATTAGGATATGTCAAACACGTGGGCCAATCTATCCAAGTGCTGGTGTTGCACCCGGCGTGGTTCCAGTTTTGATAAATGAAGGGCTCGAGCTGAGTTTCGGTCAATGTGGCGCAGAGGACATTCAATACTGGAGAGGGTACTGAAGCTCGAATGTTGTATGAGGCACCTTCCACTTCCCAGGGTTGTACCAGTTCATTGATAGGATCCATCGCTGCTTGAACGACTCCCACGTGAGGCATAGCCATGGTGATGTTGTTCACGAGATAGCCCGGGTTTGGCTGCGGATTTGATGTTGACGTTCGCTCGATCCATGGAGCGATGATTGTCGTATTGTCGTTGAACAATGCATAGCCTTTAGGTCTTTTGGCAAGGTCATTGCTGCTGTTGCCATACACCTGCACGGCATCATCCCAATTCGCTAGGAAAGTGCGATAGTTGACGAATGCCATCGCAGAGTGCTCAATCTGCAAACACGTCGTATGGACGTAGGTCGGATCCAGTGTATCAGTGACTGGAGTTTGGCAGTTCTTGCCAATGTATAGCGGATTCGCAAATTGCGACTTGACCAGTCCACTCATGACTTTATGCTCGAAATTGGGAATCACAAGCTGAGGCTGCACGAGTGCCGTAGCTGCGGACGTATACAAGCTTGTAGAATTAGTCTTAGTCTTTGAAGCCAGCGACGCGAACTCACATTGCCATCAGAGCCGCGAGAAAGGATATCAATCCAAGTATGGAGATGCCCGCGTAACGTACGCTCTCCCACTGTGTGATCATTACGCCAGGCTGCATGATCCACGACCGCATATTGAGCTCAGCCAATGTCACACCTCTGGCGCGCTCCAACTTAAAAGCTCTGCGGGCAAGTGCCTGACCGACGAAAGCGACCACCACTGTGACGTAGGCAAGTTCAATCATCTTCGCAAACAGTGAAGTGAGAAACGCAGCCGATGATGGAGAAAGTGGTCCTCCATTCCGAATTGCACGCCCGTACTTTGGACCCTTGATGGCGATGACCAAGAATGCGGCAGAAAAGACTGTTGCAAAAACGGCAAGGAAGAGTATGCCGATGGAGAGCCAACTGGCAAAGCGACCATGCTTGACCTTGCGAGTGCTTTGACAATTATCGTGAGGAGCAAAGTCGTCATATCGAGAGCGCACAGATAGCAGGCCAGCGTCGGATTTCGCATACACTGAAGGCGCATTGTTCGCAGAATTCAGAGAGGCCCGGGACTCCCGGTACATGCGGCTTGGGTTGTAGGCTGTGTCGAATGTCTCGTCAAATCTTGTGCTTCCTGTCAGGGCCCCAGTAGATGGCGGAGAATATACTGGTATCCCATGCTCAGGCGTCGACTTGAGATTGCTGGCAGAGTCTCTTCGCAATGATGATTGACCGGGCCTAGATGGGGTAGCGGGTGCGGCTGCTGATCCAGAAGATATGCCTAAGCCATGGTTATGACCAGCACCAGATGGTGCGGGCTCGATCTCCTCTGCAGGATCCGTGATGTCTCTCGTGTCCGGAGTGTCATTGAAAGATACTGAAGCCACTCGCTGATATCCAGGACGGTGTCGCGTCGCAAATGAAGGAGTAGCAGTGCACGCAGGCAAAGGCGAGCCATCATTCAGGAGTCCACGTTGTTCGGACATCTTGTTTGCTAGTACGTCGTGTCCAGGTACAAGATTCGCAGATCATTCGTGCTCATGCGGCCATCCGTATGCGACCCAAGCTGTTGGGCGGCTGTTCGCAGATCGAAGTTGTTTCAAACAGCATGCGATTGTGTAGCTAGAAGGGATTGAGGATGAACAAGCTCTCCAGTGTTTGAGGGGTGCCCGTAGACGTGGCTCGCAAGGCTCTGAGCCAAAGTGCGGTAAGACAAAGCCTCAACTGCACAACAGAACAGCCCGTGGCTGGGGTAGCTGCATTGGAAGGCGGCCCAGATCGACGACGGACATGGAATGAGTCCAAGGTTCGAACTGGGAAACGCTTTTGGAAGGGCTAAAAAGCGATCAGCTCTTGTCCCAGTACGTACAGGCGATTTGGTTCGCCGAAGGAAGGCACCAAGACCAGCTGTATGCAGCAATGCTGTACGTGCTCGCTTAGATTTCCAACAGCACTGGATCAACTGATAGCAGTCTTTCAAGGTCAAGGGCCAGTCTCAGAGCCTCGCAAAATCAATTAATCTTGTCTTGAAGAGGAATGAGAGGAGAGCAACTCGCCGATGCGATTGAAACTGCTGTGCTGCAGGGAGAAGAGGGAGGGTGAATTCTTGGACGATTTCTGGTCCCACCACATGGCTGCCGCTAAGGAGCGCCACCGCGAAGAGCTCCATCATCAAAGACACTTGGCGCGCTCGATTATTGGGAGCCATATATACCGAACTGTTGTTGCATTGCGGATGAATGAGTAGTAGTGCGTTGTCTGACCTTCAGCTGCGAAGAATAGAAGTCGTTAGAACTACCTCGGGAGGAACGACGGCGCCTTGGCATTGACTGCTCCTTTAGGTGGTGCTCGTCTCAAAGTTTCACTCTCTTGCTTGGAACAACCGCCTGTCAAAAGAGCAGGATTGCACCAACGACGCATTGCAATGACTGTGCAAGACTCGAATTTCACTTCCTTGGACGCGTGGTCTCACCTCAGAAAATTCAGATGGAGTAAATGCTTCTCAAGATCGACAGCAGGAGCGACCACGCCTCGGAAAGCGTGGTCCCGTATTAAGGAAAGTCCCAATGGTCTGCTATCCATGATCTTGCGAAGTCATGACCTATGTCGTGAGATCTTCTTACAGCCATAGCCTCTAGACAGCCCTAAAGAACAGATTGATCGATCAACTTATCCTTCACCTTTCTACCAAATGACCACGCTAGTATACCGAGTCAACAGTAAGATCAGAAGAAGGGTCGAACCTAGACTCCACGATTTCAGCGACTGCGACTGCGAGACCGACACCTGCGAAGCTCTCAAAGCTCAAAATGGCGCCCGCTGCTCTACAGACTGCTCGATGCCCGTGTGGGATGATGATCTTGCAGCGAAAGCACGGAAGAAGGCTCGTTCGTTGGCCCAGGACGACTCGCTGGATCGGGACCTCGTGCACTTGGGCAAGCGCAGCAATATCTACGTCTCTGCTCACAATCCGAGCATTGAAGATGCCGTAAACGCCTGGGCTGCCGAGGAAGAAATGCGAAACGAAAGAAGTAACGGACAGGTACCCAATGGTAGGTTGATCGTCCTCAGTCGCGGATTGTCAACGCTCAATCGCCTGCAGATCTGTGTATGTGGCATAGAACCAGGCGATTTGGCACGGGAAAGGCGGTATCCAACAGCGGACATACCTACATCGTAGCGCGATACATGCCGCAGGGAAGGCGATAGATATGCGTGGCTCAGCTCCCAGGTTGATGCTAGATGGCTCCATCCAGATTGTCTGTCGCCGTCTGGTGTCTATATATATGCTCAGATGCAGTCTTGCCCATGCTATGCTGCTGACGTAAGATTCTTCCTTAACTGCTCAATTTCTGCATCACTCATCTTGCAATACTGTTTCATGTATTCGACCGGTCCATTGAAATCTTTCTGGAGCATGTCCACAGTCGCTAGCATGTTCTCCTTCTTGCTACTGATCATGTTCAGCACACCTTCCGTATTGCCTTGTAGAGCCGGATTCTTCAGCAGCCGTTCTTGGAACAGCGGTTTCAAGTGTTCTAAACCACTATCCGTGAGGCTGTACTCTTCCGCAATCACCTCTTTCTCTCGTCCTGCAAGTAGCGACAACAGTGCCACTATGACACCGGTACGATCCTTGCCAGCGGTGCAGTGTATGAGGCACGGCTCGGCGTTTGGCTTGGATAGGTGTCGGAAGATGGTGCGGTAGGCTTGCGGTGCTGCTGCGAGCGCGATGTCATTGTACGCTTGCACGAACCCTTCTGACCCCGTGCTATAATGCCTGTATCTCACGGCTACCTGCTCCGGCCCGTAATCTGTTTCTGCAAAAACAGGGACCCATGATCGGATCATACCATGAGCGTGGAAAGGGTCTTCTCGATCGACTTCGACTCCTGCCCATTCTGGTCCGTCGCGCTTGATTTCTGGCTGCGAGCGAAGATCAAATATGTACTTGATGCCTTTCCTCGATGTCAACAGCTGCGGGTGCGATGGCCACTTTCGCTCACGCGACACCGAACGTGGATGGGGAGCTGGAGGCTGGCAAAACAGGCCTCTTACCTAAATCCCGGCTCATCTTTCGAAGGCCTTCCTCTGTCGCCTTGCTCGGATCGGCAGACCTGTAAACGAGACGCTTGCGAATCTTTCCATCATCGTTGTCGCCGATGTCACGAAAGTTGGCAATGCCGGGTACGTCGATAAAAGGCGGTGGTAACGGCGCAGCAGACATTCTTTTAATAATAAGTTCTGAACGAGCAGTCCATCTGGAGGGCGACAACAGTGAGGTCATGTATTAAGAAAGCCACCAACAGACCCGCCAAACATCCCAGGCCGTCTGTGGAGCACTCTGATTGGAGCTCTCGTAGACGACGGATGTTCTTCGAAAGACTGCTAGCCAAGTGCTTTCAACCACAACTCCTTGTCCTTGGACAAACACCGCTTCAGAACTCCGAGACAAGTCCCGATTGGCACTCTCGTAGGCAAAATACTCATGCAAATGAGTTGTGGCAGGGGTGGCCAACATACCGACACTCTCACGTAACGACTCAACGAGATCTCGACTTCAAATCTGCCTGACTGGGAAAGATGCTAATCGGCCGCGCGCACGAGTGGATCGCAGAACGAGTCAACGAACCGACCCCTTCGTTCTCGCCAGACCTGCTGCAGAATAACCATTCAACATCGACACGACGACACGTACATGCAAGCTCGTTAGCCTGTGTTGGCTGCACGAAACTATGCCAAAAAGCTCGTTCAGGCAGGTCGGCACGGCGATTCACTCCCAGGCGGTCTGCCATCCTCGAAATGCTTCCAAGTAGGCGCACGGATATGGCCATGGTCATGTCGATGCTGCCAACAACAACGTATCCGCCAATGTCAATGTTTCTTTGTGTCCGAGCTGGAGACAATCACTAACGAGCAGTGTCGGCTTGCGCTGCACAGGTACCTACTCCCTCACCCCAAGCACAGCATGAACGGCCACATCGACCGCATCAAGATGACATGACGCCCAGATGCGAGACGCGCTTGGGGCGCCCATAATTTACGGTACTTTGGAAATGACCGGCGAAGAAGTTGCGTCACTACCCTCCAACAAGGCAAATCGCGTCTCACCTCTGCTTTCGAAGCAGCGCGATGCCCATGGACGTGATGCGATCCACGGTCTTGCAAGCAATGGACGACTCTCATGTGCATGCGACGCACGCCTCCAGGAGACTCTTCAGTTGGTGAATATCCATCAAGCACTCGTCACTAGAATCGTCCCATGTCTCATCGATGGCTTACTGTACTCTTCGAAGCCAGTCCTAGACGACAGATCTCAACCAAAATCTGCTCATTCCTAGTGGAAGCAAGCATGAGCACAAGCTGGAAGTTCGGATACGATCTGCTAAAGTATGCGTAGATAATAGCAGAGAAGTTCGAGCTACAATGAGAGACCTCAGCACAGCGAGAAACAACGCGACTATCAGCGTGGCAAAAATGCGGACAAGACTGAAAGAGTGGGACATCGGCCATACTCGGATGACTTAGTGGGCCACAAACCCAAGCTTGCTTATGGTCTGGTCTGGCACGGCGGTTATGACTATCTGCCTGGAGTCAATGGCTACCAGGCTGAGAACAAACAATGTCCAGGTAGAAGCAATGCGATCCCGACAACAGGGCGCTTCGAGCGAGAGAACGTTCAATGAACACGACAAGTTCGATAGTGCTACTCTACTGCAGCGACGTGCTCGTAATATAATCCTTCAGCCCGCTGTCTGTGGCATTAAGAGCCAGTACGAATGCCCTGGCCACAACATTTGCTCCCTCTGGACTGGTGTGCGTGTGATCGTTCGGATAGAAGGCGTCGACTGCATCTGGACCAAGAGTCTTGTAGAGCTGAGCAGTGTACAGCCCATGGTCGAGAAAAGTGGAGCCAGAATCTGCTGCGGCGTCCATGGCGTATGTCACGAAGCGGTTCGCGCTGTAAGAGAAGTCGCCCGTCTCCCAAACATTGTTTGGTGTGGCTGAGCTGATGATCACAATCGCCCCCTTGGACTGGAAGAGCTCAGCTGCGTTGACAAGGTAAGTGTAATATGTGAGAACGGTCTCTGATACGCCGCTGTGCAACGGTCAACCTTCTGCGGAGACTATGGTCAGTAAGGCCGACAGCTTACTTGTATGTGGTTTGACATGTAGTGGCATAGTCTCCGTCGACTGGATTGCAATCGGTCCTGCCGTTATCTGTGGGCGTAAGACTTCCTCCATCATTGTGTCCGAACTCCATCACTGAAGAAGAGCAGGTCAGCAAACGTCGCGAACCAACAATATTGAGCAAAAGCCATGTCCAGTGCATTAATGGACTGACCGACAAAATCTCCAGACTGCACATTGTCTGCCATGGCGTCAAAGCGACCTTCACGTGTAAAGCTTCGTGCAGAGCGGCCAGCGATAGCATCATTGTCGACCGCAAGGCTGATGTAATTCGGCAAAAAAGCTCCCCAGCCCTGCGTCCCATCATTGTTGCCACTGTCAACCATTGTGCTGTCGCCAGCAAGGAATACCGTCTGTGCAGAGGCTGCACATACAGCCGCAGCGAGGGTACGTAGTGCGTTGCGAAGTGACGCCATGTTTGGAAAAATTAGAACAAATTGTACTGATAGGCAAGATGCTCATGGCAGCATCTTATACCAGTCTCGAAAAATGGCAAGAGATCTACAGGAAGTGATTTCTTCCGTGAAGTGGTAAATGCCCCGCCTAATAAAACGCTCTGTGTGAATGACCAGCATGTCCTGTTCCTGCTGACAGCTTCGCCGTGGAAAGGCCGAGCAAGAGTTGCAATATATGTCTTGCCTTCGATATTGGGTCAGCGTCTCACATCGGGCTCGTTAAGGTACGCGAAGTACAATGCAAGTACTTCGAGCTCTTGCCAAGACCGAATGATAGATTGCATGGCGCATGATGAGAACCTTTATGTTATGGTTGTGGCTGAACGAGCAACGATCAAACTTGGCGACTTGAAGGGCTCGCTGGCCGCATGAAGAATTGCTCTTCTCGGTATGCTTTTGCTGTCTTCTCAAGCACGGTGATCTGGTTATTGCCTTACTCGACCACTGCAACGTGTTCATCGCCATTTGATCTTACACGTGCAGGTTTCTTGGATCTGTCGAGCGCGCATGTGTCCTGACTGACGATGAATGCGGACTCGGGAAATGAACAATCATGAAAGCAGCAAGTAGGAGAGGAGGGGAGAAGCAGGACGGCGACAAGGCGATTCAGAAAGAAGTCGCGATCCTCAATGCCAAAAGTCGCGTCAGTTGACAGAACTTGTCTCATCACGTTCGCCAAAGCTTCAAGCTTCGCGGGCATCTGCATGACTGCACACTACTGTTACACCATTTCTCTTTTTAGCAGGAACTGCTCATACAGCACACAGTAGAACTGCCTCGTTGATCGAGCAGGTTGCCTTTCACCAGTAAGACAGAGGGCGTGTTCGTCCGCGTTTGCTAGCCCGCATTTCTTACTACATCCACAACATGCCTTTGGAACAATACTAAGCAGCGCTTTTGTGGAAAACAGTTCGCGTTTGGCAGCATCTTTGTTTGAGCAGATATCACTTTGCACCACAGCTTACACCTCCGCTGTAAGCGCAACGTCTGCGGCTAGCCAAGATGGGGCACTCCAGAGCATCGGAAACAGAAGACACGCTGGATGAGACCCTGAGACAAGGTCGCATCGAAGAACTACCCTCTGACGATAATGATGAGGACTACGAAGATGTCGTCGACGATGACGAATGGAAGGGTGGGCCACCATTTCCAGGTAAACCACTTTTGAAGAAACTGCAAAATTTGCCTCTGTGGATTCAAGATGGCACATTCAACCTATTCCACGACGAACTCGAGACGCAAACTTCCGAAGCGCAAGAAAAGACGACCCAGGAGTGTCTGCCTCTGTTACGCGGAGAGGAGTCTCTTGGCCTATCACTCAACAGCCACGGAATACCTCATCTTAATCGAGAAAAACATGCTTCATTCCTGGAACAGTTTACTGGTGGACTCCCTGCGCCTTTTGCAGCTATGGATGCCAGCCGACCTTGGATGTTCTATTGGACGATGGGAGGACTATCATTCTTGGGTAAAGATGTCACTTCTCGAAAGCGGGATCTTATGGAGACTGTGCGACCGCTGCAGAACCCGACTGGTGGCTTTGGTGGTGGCCATGGGCAGTACAGTCATGCTGCGGGGACATATGCTACATTGCTCGCGCTTGCAACTGTTGGAGGCCTTGAAGTCGTGGATCGAAAAGCAATGTGGCATTTCTTTGGACAAGTCAAGCAAGCAGATGGAGGCTTTCGAATGGCGCTCGGTGCCGAGGAAGATATAAGAGGCGCTTACTGCGCCATGACTGCCATCACGTTGTTGAACCTGCCACTTGAACTACCACCTGATGCGCCGGCGAGAGAAGCCGGCCTTTCCACTTTCTTGGATGGACTTGGCGAATGGGTTGGGAAGTGCCAGACATATGAAGGAGGTATTGCTGGCGCACCGACGAACGAGGCGCATGGCGCATATGCTTTCTGCGCACTTGCCTGCTTGAGCATCATTGATGCGCCACACAAGAGCATACCGAAATATCTCAACGTCGATTCTCTGCTCTGCTGGCTTACAGGCATCCAAACACATCCCGAAGGTGGATTTGCTGGTCGCACAAACAAGCTTGTTGATGCTTGCTACAGCCACTGGGTGGGTGGGTGCTGGGCGCTGATTGAGCAAGCGATAGCAGGATCAAATGGCCAGACGTGCAATCTCTGGAGCAGAGAGGCTTTAATTAGATATCTACTTTGCTGTGGACAGCAACAAGGCAAGAAGGGCGGCATGCGCGATAAGCCCTCGACCAGGCCAGATGCTTATCACACGCTGTACTCGTTGGCTGGTCTTAGCGCGGCCATGAATCACTACCATTACGACACCAGTGCTCCCACGATGGATGAGAGTGGAAGGTTGACCGCTGGGTTCAGTTGGGCCGCCAAGCTGCCATCGAAGGAGGAAATGCAGGCGTGGAAGGTCGACAAGCAGGATCTGGTTGTGCCAGTACATCCTGTGTTTGTCATGACGATGGACGCTGTCGAAAAGACGAGGCTACAATTTCAGAAAGCTGGATTTTGAACTTCGATGTACCAGCTTGCTACAGTCCAGTTGGACAATGGAGGACGCAGACCAGGTCAAATCGCTGCCAGGAACACTGCATTTTCCCAGCGAGTGTAGGATTTCGCACAGCATGTAGTGCAGGGAGACAAATCAGAGAGGCAGAAAGCTGTCTGTCGTGCTGCAATGACATCTCTTTGCCACACTGTTGTTGTACAGCCAACGCAGGAGTCCGCAGCACAGAAGCGAATCGCGATAGTGCGCAGGGGCCACAGCATGAAATTTGTGTTTTGCCGGTTCATTTGACGTCTGCTGGCTTATCAGCATCTACTCCAGTGTCGCGAGCGCCACCCGGTTGAGCGGCTGCTTCGATAAGGTGTCGTCCTCGGGCCTCGCCAATCTCCTTTCCTAGCGTCAGTCGCCATTCAGCCACATATATGATTGTGCCAGAGCAAGACTCACATCGAGCGCCGGCTGAGCTGTGAGCCATGCGCATATCAGCATGCTTGTCGAGAGCCAGCTTCGACGAAAGTAATGACTTGTCAATTCGGAAGTTCTGTCCTGTGAAGATGGTGCGCCCCATGAAAAGCCCGGGACCGGACACGTTGCCCCCGCCGCCGGTCATTCGCAGGATGCCTTGAGATGCATTGTGCAGCGCTCCACCGGACATGGTAACATGGTCGCGGGATGTGTTTCTGAAGGCCATATCGGATATGGCTGGAAGTTGGAAGCGCAGTGCGTCCGAATGTGGCAATCAAAGGGGATGATTGAGATTGTGAGGCAAGGGTGATGACCTTGTTCAATTTAGCTCTAGTGTGTTTGAAGTTGAGAAGGCGTGGTGAATAGTTCTACTGTAGGTCTGTTGGATTTCCGACCATGTATGTCGGCAATTATTATATTGTGGACGATTGCGAAGGAGGCAGGCCTGCTGGATGGCAAAGCTTGGCCCGGGCCCGGCTAAAGCTGTCGGTATACTACAGGTTGGAGATGTGAGATAGGCTGTGACAGTGGCTCTAGAATTGCGAAGTTCGCATATACCCCCCGAATACATCATTCCCAGCAGTGCGCGATGTGCTTGTGTAGTTCTATCTGAGCGACGCATAGTTCTGCCCCGCCCGTAGTTACGGTAAGAATGACCTCTGCGTGCTCTTTGCATTCGCCTCCACCATGGATGTCGCGTTGCAAGTCGCTACTGTAGATCTGCGCGACACTGCAGCTAGCATGCGTGCGTGCAGGCTAGCCCTTGCGAGTCTCAAGGAACCTGAACAAACAGGCGCCGTGTGATGCAGCAGCAAGCAGCAGCACGCGATCGCGCTTCAGCAGTACTGTAGTGATAGTGGTCACTGGCATTTCTTCGCGCCGCGCCGCACGAGAATGCACGTCGCATCCACCATCCACCACACATCTCATCCATCATTCTCATTGAGCGACAAGTCGTTGTGGCGACAAGACGGCACGCCGATAATGGAGACGCGGGAAGTCTACAGCCCGCTGCCCCAAATAGACACGCAGCATGCCTCCACGATTTCGCGACTGGAACGCAGCGCAGAGGAGCTGTCGCAGGGCGGGAGCGATATTGGGGAGGAGATCCGGAAGATGCGAGAGCAGGAGAGGAGTAGCACAAGTCGTTCGCGGAGTCGCCAGAGGCAGAACTCAAACCTTCCCCAACGAGACTTTCGCTGCGAAGGTCAACAGCAAGCCGACTTGCCAAGGCCTCGAAGGATTGCGAGCCAGACTGCGAGCCCGACATCTCGAGCCTCTTCTTATGCCAATTCCAGCATCGTCGAAGTCAACAGCAACGCCCGCTGCGGTGGCTATTCGCCCGCAGCCTTCATTGCCTCCCCGACCGGCAGCGTGAGATCGCATGGAAGTTGCACCCATGCGTCGCTGTCGCTGAGCCGGGGAGCATCAGGGTCGAAGACATCGCTCGCGCGTACTATGCTGCCAGTGGTGGAACCGCTTCAGGAGCCCCGTCCGCTGGCCTCTCCTCTTGCACCCAGCACCGCATCCCTATACTCGCAGGAGCACCAAATGTCGAGGCAGCCTTCGCAGTCCTCCTTCTCACCACCTTATGACCACATCGCCAGCCAGATAGAGGAATCACTGCAACCCATCCCTCCCACGCCCGCAATTGCCGAGCAAATGCAGCATATACAGCATCATGAACCACATCAGCATGCACTCCACGACCACATCGCGTCTGAGCCTCCCGACCGACCGCATAGTGCCGATACCTTCCACGAGGCCCAGATTGCCTTCCAGGACTTCGACGGCGTGCACTTTGATCCAGACAGCGAAGAGTATGTAGAAGTCGACGATGAAGGCAATGAAGTGCGACGAATATCAGCACGCAACTCCTCGGGTAGTCTGCTCGATGCAGCATCCCTCCTACGAACGCCGAGAGCGCGACCCATTTCGTATGGACTTCCTCCACCAAGGGACAGCATGGTGTATTATCCGGCTCCGGTCCCACGCATGCTGAACCTACCGAAGCGTTTATCGACACAACCATCCGCGCGCATCCAGCAGCAGAGGAGATCACAAATGCTCGCGGGCATGTCTCCGGGCGCTAGAGAATCAGCACCATGGATACCTCCAATGACTTTTAGTGAGAGCGACACGAAAAGTCAACGCTCAGGCTCAGAATCAGCATCGCAATCCGAGCACCCTCGAAGCATGCTCAACCAGCGCATGAGCGTGCAAAACCTGCCAGCGCAACTCCGAGCCAATATGTTCTTCGAGCATCCATCCGTACCCCACAATGTTGAGGTTAAGTCTGAATCCGCAGTTGCGACACTCGACGCCATTCTTGCCTCCTCAGCGACCGCGCCGGTGACAGCGTTCACTGACCATCCTTACGTGGGAGATGTTCGGAAGACGGTCTACGCGCCCGAGCGACCGGGCCACAATAGGAAGAGCACAGCAACGACACTTGGACAGATGTCAGCACACTCGCCTACGCAAGAGAAGAAGCTCAAGAAGAGACGCTCTAGTAGTATCGGTAACTTCTTCAGGAGAAACAGCACCACCTTGGACGACAAGGTTGAGGACCGAAGGCCTGCTAGTCGTGCAAGTGCATTGGACTTCAACGAGGGAGGCAACAAGCTGCGCAAGCGAAAGAGCCAGATGAGTATGGGAGACGAGATGGCAAGATCAGAAGGCTTCAGGACACCTGGGGACGAGATCGAAGATCCTATGAAGCGTCGTTTCTCTTCTGGTGGTCTTATCGATCAGGCCAAGAACCAGGACGTAGATCACGAGCGTGTTCCCAGCGACTCGCGTCCTATGACTGCCTACAGCGATGGCAAGCCAATTGGCGATGGCGAGCAGATCGATCAGGACTTCAAGGACCAAGAGGCAAGGAGTGATGTCGACGAGGACGAAGTACTATACGCCCAGCCCACCACGCTGCTAGCAGAACTTCAAGTTCGCAAGGCTCAGCTCAAGTCACGGAATCGTACTGCCGCAACAGCCTTCCCGAACGGAATGCACAGCACTTTATTGCAACTCGATGCTGTTGAGCAAATTGAGGCCAAGAAACGGAAGAAGCAGAAGATTGCACTAGCCTGGGAGGATCCCAACCTTCGACAAGACGAGGAGGAAATGGATGAGGATGTACCCTTGGGAGTATTGTTCCCATCACGAGAGGGCAATGCCCATCGACGAATGGGCAATCGTGGTGACTGGAATCGACCACTCGGACTGATGGACCGGCGCGAAATGGAAGACAACGAGCCACTGAGCAGCCGCAGGCTTCGAATAAACCCACATGCCAGGCCAATAGCTAGGAATGCCACAGCACCAATGGCGTTGCATGGACAGCAGCATCCAGAAGATGAGCACGAGGAGGAAACATTGGGCCAGCGACTTCGCAGGCTGAGAACAAAAGAAGCTCTTGACTCAGCCATAACAGATGTCGAGCGCAAAAACGGCGATCGACCTGAAAGCACGTTTACGGAAGATTTACTGGGCCAATTTGGTGGACTTGAAGTGAAGAATCCAGATGATGACAAGGGCACTACGAAGGACACCAAGGCGAATCAGGCAGGCGCTGGGGCAGAACCAGAAGAGACACTGGGCCAGCGCCGGGCACGACTTCAACGTGAGCGGGAGGCGTCTGGAGAACTTCCTTCACCTGGGGCAGCAACTCGCCCACCGCTTCGTCAGACACAATCAATGGCGAACATCTTATCCGCGAATCCTGTCGGCATGCGTGTCGCGTCTGCTAATCAGTCTGCGGCACATGGCACGCTTCTACACGCCAGCGAGCAACATCAAATGAAGCAGAAGATGGACCTGCTCAACAAAAACTCGCGTTCGTCTAGCTATATGCTCGGCAACCCCTTGGTCGATTCACGCCCGCAATTGACAAGGGAGCCAAGCAGTGGACTGCTTGCGCAATCATCAAATCGACCTGCTAATGGTGCTTATCAAGGCAACACCACTATCTTCCAGGGCGTCACTTCACCGGATGCACCACTGCAGAAGACTCAAGGCTTCGGAGGGCTGCTCGGCCAGCAGACCAGCAGACCCTCGAACGGCGCCTTCGCCGGGGGCTATTACAACAACACCGGAGGTGGTGTTCCAATGCAGCCTTTCGGCTCTCAAGCGATGTTCGGCATGAGTGGGGGACAAGGATACGCTTTCGCTTCACCGACCGCTGGCATGCAAGCTTATGGCGGATACGGCAACACCGCCATGACGGGCATGGGCTTTGGCATGCAATCTCAGCAATCATCAATGATGAACAATGCTGCTTACTCTGCGCTGCACGGTGGTCACACCAGCATGATGCCGGGCACGATGTCTGGCTATGGCAATCCTATGATGGCTCGTGGGTATGGCTATCCGCAGCAGACACCAGGTCCGCAGATGACCTACGCATCGATGGCGCAGATGGGCCAACCAGCAGGCATGAATGAAATGCCGATCGAACCTCATCAAAGGGACGCCATTGATCGCTGGCGTATGGGAGTCGCCTAGAGGGCGCCAAGAAGGACGGTAAGGTCAAGCGGTGACGTTACATCTGCGACTGCACGAAGATATCGACATCACGATAAGTGATTTAAGTGGCACAGGGACCGTGGATTGCATCCATACAACGACGCATCAGATCAATTGGGCTTCATTCCTAGCTTTCATTATGATCCAATCAATCTCAAGCCTTGGATAGGCATGGTTGGGTGTACGCTCTACTTTCCCCCGCATTCCGCTAGAAACGATTCGTGTTGTGTGAGAAATTGTAGTAAATATGTCACAATGAATGTGAATGTCGCGGCTGATGTCACCGCTTGGCAAGCGTGAAGCTGGCAGCTGACAAGGATTCAATGCGAAAGAACCATGCATCCAAGCCTCAAGGAAAGCGACTCAGCTCCGCGGGACTGCACCAGCCACGATACCACGTAACAACAGCTTGCTCGCTACTCAAAGTGCCTCTCTCTCTTTGCGCAATCACTTCTTCAACCTGCGAATACGCCTCCCAATGTCGTCGACTTCCACATAAGCGTATACGTGCCCTTCTCTCCCCAACCTTCTCAATATCCTCAAGCACAATGGCTATACCACACAGCGCTCACCTGCGAAACTGGTTACTTTCGCTGCCGCCTGTAGAATGGGGCATTCAACAACTGCGAGAACTGCTCATAGGCAGCCTGAAGTGCGGACCGATTCCTGAACACATCGGCTTTGTCATGGATGGCAATAGGCGATGGGCACGGAAGTCCAAGGTTGAGACAGTGGAAGGGCACAATATGGGCTTCGAAGCGCTGGCACGAATTCTGGAAGTCTGCTACAAGAGCGGTGTCAGAGTGGTCACGATATATGCTTTCAGTATCGAGAACTTCAAGCGGAGCAAGTACGAAGTTGATGCATTAATGGACATGGCCAAGACAAAGCTTCTACAACTTTCCCAGCATGGAGAGTTGCTGGACCGCTACGGAGCGTCGGTGAGGATTTTGGGTGACCGGAGTTTGATTCGGAAAGACGTGCAAGATCAAATCGACCTCGCTGTGAACATGACCAAGCATAACGAGGACGCCGTCCTGAATGTTTGTTTTCCTTACACTGGCCGCGAGGAGATCACACACAGCGTACGAGAGACCGTTCGAGAGTTCAGCAGACCTCCCAAAAGACCACAGCTCAAGAGGCCGTTCAGCGAAACACATATTCAAAGGACCATCCTGAGTCGAGAGTTACCAGCTGTTGCAGAAGAGGAATCCGCGAGCAAAGAGCCCACATCTGACGCCGATTCTGTTTCCGAGCATGATCTGGAGAACTCGTCAAATGTCGAACCCCCGTCGTCACAAACCTCAAATTCCGCATCACCCATCCTCAAGCCTACAACGAAATCTTCATCAAATTTACCTGATCCCGAGATAATTAACACAGAAACTCTCACAAAGAACACATACACGGCAGATGCGCCGCCTCTGGACATCCTCATTCGAACGTCAGGCGTGGCAAGGCTTTCGGATTTTATGCTATGGCAATGCCACGAGACTACCGAGATCAAGTTTCTGGATTGTCTTTGGCCAGAATTGGATCTTTGGCAATTCTTACCTGTCATTGTAGAATGGCAGTGGAGACGGAAAAAGCTGGCTGCCGATGGGAAGTTGGGCTCAAGCTCTTTGAAGACAGCATAGATTTCCTTTTGGTGTCCTGGCTGACACTCAAGATCATTAGCGAGCGGGCGGACTTCTTGTGTACTTGTTTCATAGAGGTCGTTTCTATATCATGATACCCTCCTGAATGGAAAACGTAGTCCTAGAGAAAGCACTTTTTTCATTTCTGAGTCCAAAGTGGTCAGAAGTGTCGTTGAGGCCACTGCCATTACTCTGGCGGGCGACCTCAATGTCCGAACTTGGACTTAACTTCTGCTTGCACTACCCAACACCCAGCACGGCATGTAATCGCGACAGCAAAGCAGCGCACTAGCTGCAACTAATACTGTATAATACAATGGCGCCCACGATGATCCGCGGACGGCGAGTGCTGCCGTTCCGCATACCTTTCTTCCGCGTCTTCTACAGCTTGACCTATACCGCGCTCTACCTTCTGACGCTCGTCTTCCTTGCGATCACGCCGATTTCGATGCTATACTCGACCATTGAGCAACTAGCTCTGCAATACACAATCATGATAGGAGGGTCGTACGTCTTGACAGCCATCATCGCTATTTTCATCTACAGCAGTCGACTGTACACCAATAGGTCCGTAATATCTGCCGTGGGCAAGCCGTACGTGCCTATCGAAGATGGCGAGGTGGGAAAGAGCGTGCGAAAAATGATTGTGAAGCAGCTCAGGAGAAGTGCAATTGTAGCGTGGGAGGGCAGACCACGAGACTTGTTTGGAGAGATTCTATGGGGCGAGCGAGAGGGCGTTCTACATCAAGACTCCGACAATATGGATCACGACGATTATACGCTCGGGACAGAGATTGTCGTGGACCCATCCAACCCACCTTGGGGCGATGTACAGCACGCTGGATGGACTTCTCCAAGTCATCGGAGTGACAACAAGAATCCTCATGTACGGTTTGCGGAAATCGTTGCTGAGCTACCGAATCTTGTGGAAGCTCGTGCTGCTTCCCTTGCTGCTGCGGACCCCACTGCTTCGCCTGTTGAGGGACAAGCTCGGCCGGCTGATCCAGCTGTGGTTGATCTGCTCACGAGGCCGGCGAATATGGCTATGCGAGAATATCTGACGCAATTGGGATATCTTGGTCTTCTTCAGCCTCCAGAGATCGGTCAAGACTTTCTACTGCAATACGAAAAGGCTAGATTCGGTGGCAGACCTTCGGCGGTCGAGGAGTTCAATGCCTTGATGCAGACATTCGCGAAACTCTTAGCTGGCATGACTGGACTGAAGTCAGAGATCGTCAAGGAAATCTGCGTTCAATCTGGCGAGCAAGCGGAATCTACCAGAGAACTGCCACTGCTATCACTGCCGGGCCCAAGCGATGATACATGGTTTCAGACTCCATCGCCGCGTCCTCAGTCTCCACAGTCAAGCGTCATCAGCCCAGTCACTGCACATGAAGTTCAGTCAACTCGTGTGAATACGCCTTTCAGCCCTGACGGGAGGCGGAGTGAGGAGAGCTTCAGTTCGGGTGTTCACAGGACCTGGGATGACTTGCAAGTTGAAAGTCATCGACCGGTCTACAACGTGCAAGCACCAAGCTCGTCGACTTTACCGAGTGATGCCGGAAGTGTTTTGGTGCACGACGTGGTTGACAACGGCTGAAAGCTGCTTGCCTTGTCAAGGATCATCTATAACCGCCTCCGGTTGCTGCAGCTACGTCGCAATCCCGTTGACCGGTTTTTCGCTTTCCAGGCAGCACTCGTTGGCGATGTTCAGCTCGCCGACCCCGGCTGTCACATTGTGCAAAAGTGGTTGCTTCGCTGATCCCGATATGAGAGCAAGCGCTGGAAATAAGGGTCGGCGATATCAACAAAAGCCATCCAAGGTCGCCGACACCAGAAGTGTTGCGTGATCCTATGCTCCATGCAGTTGATATGTATAATAAATGTTCCCTCATCATCCTTCGTAGATTGGTCCTGTATGATAAGTACGTAGTAGGTAGCGCAATTGAGGTGTATAATAAGCTTTTTTCATGCAGCGTCCTACTACTCTCTTCTTATACATCGCTTTTCCGAGACAGACCCGAACGACATCAAGGCTGCAGCAGCGCAGCACACTTTACACCATCCCGGCTAGGCTCATGGTTGTGCGACCACAACTGCCGCTTACTCTCCCCTGCTAGACGCTTCTGCACAACGATGGCGTTTGTAGCATGTCGATGAAGCTTGCACTCCTCACATAGAGATGGCGAGCTTGGCGGCTGATCCTGTCTGCATCGAAAGGTGGCCCAGTAAGGTGGACGATAAGTCAAGGTAACCCACAGCCACCATGGCAGACCTCTACCGGTCACTGGATGCATCGGCGAGAGAGATACGTCTTGTGAGCGTGGAAGCTGGCAAGAGAGATGAAGTCAACTGCAAGCTCGGGACCGTCTCTTTAGACGGTCAGCTACCTCGGTATGAAAGTGTTTCGTACTGTTGGGGTGACATTACCAAGAAGTCCAGCATCGTGGTTGACGGCCAGCCTATGGATGTCTCGAAGAATGCCCACGCAGCCTTGATGCGCATCAGAGATCCGAATATCGACAGGACGATCTGGATAGATGCAATTTGCATCAATCAGACTGATGTAGAGGAGAGAGGCAGCCAGGTCTCCAATATGCACCTAGTCTACCATCGAGCAACAAGGAATCTGATCTGGCTTGGAGAAGACGACGAACTGGTTGCGCCTGCTCTGGACACGATGCGAATCATACTTGACGAGGCCAGATTAGAGACCGACAATTTTCGGACCTTCTTCGGAGAGGTTTATGATGATGCAGGACACGTTCCGCCTTCACTTTCTGGATTCATGTCTCATTTCGAAGTTGAACCATTCCTGAAACTCCTCGCTCGACCATGGTTCCAACGTTTGTGGGTAGTTCAAGAAGCTGCACTCTCACCGCTCAACGTGGGCTATTGTGGGCCACATGAATTCCCAATGCTGGACGTTTTCCGAGCCGCCGCTTTTCTGTACTCGAAACGAAATCATATGGTGTGCGACTTGCGATCACATACAGGACTTTTCAATGCTACTACAGTAGGAGAACTAGCGGACCCAGAACATGGACCCGAGAGAAGAACGCTTGGGGAGACTAATAATAAGGTCAAGTTGTCTTCTCTTCTACGAAAGCTATAGCGCTTTCAGACTCTAGATCCGAGAGATCACGTCTATGGAGTCCTTGGCCTCTATCGACATTATCTACCACGTCGAAGACTGCCGATCCTGATTGAGCCGGACTATAATAAGAACGTGATTGAAGTGCTTCGAGACGGCACCAAATACACCATCTTAGATCAGCAGTCACTTGAGAGTCTCAATAAAGTATCACATTGGCCTAATGAGGAGGACGACTTTCCTTCCTGGATTCCGCGCTGGCATCGAAAGTGGAATCCTAAGAAGGACACTTCTAGTCTTGTCACTTACTTTGACGCTAGCCATGGTACATTAGCCCAAGTTGTAATGTCCAGGTTTGGAGGTCTGAATACATTGATTCTGAAAGGAGTCTTTCCTGGCTATAGATCGGACGCTACTATCACAGTGATCTCGGGCTCTTATAGCAGTAGATCTAACCATGCTTCAACACTCATTTCGGAAGCAAAGGCAATGATATTGCGGCAAGACAACATCAACTCTATCTACCACGAAATCTTGATAGCTATGGCAACAACCCTCCTCGCCAACCGTAGTCTAGAATCCAAAGCCGTCTCCAAACAAGACATCGCCGGTCTCGCCGCATTCGAAGAGTACGTCGAGGCTACAGGAAACGTACTACCCCCGATCCGTGCTCTCAACGCCTTTAGCCAAATGTTAGAGCTACTTACGTAGAGAGCGTCCCGATTTTTGAGTGCTTTCTAGCGAGCTTGTAAATTACGAAGATTCTTCGTTACGGAATCTAGATATATTGGCATCGGACCACCGAGTATGCGGACGGGAGATATCGTTGCAGTACTTTTTGGTGGGTATACGCCTTTCGTGCTGAGGCCTGAAGGAGAGCGTGGACAGTGGAGTTTGGTGGGAGAGTGTTATGTTCAAGGAATTATGGAGGGAGAAGCTGTTCAGAGACATTGGGAAGTGGAGGGGAGGGATGAGATTTTTCATATTAAGTGATGGCCAGGCAGAACAGAATGAGGGATTGGCTTCTTCTTCTTCTTCGTCTTCTTGTTGTTCTCAGTGGGATCTGACCAAGCATGACACGGGTACAACAACTTTAAGCTCGCTCTTTCTCGCGCTACCGAAGAGAATACCGACGGCTTGCATATCATCGACTTAAGAGAGAGAACCTGCGTCTCTTCGTTCCCACCTCTCCAAACCACATCTGAATGCCCGATACCTAGTCCAACCCCAAAGCAACGAGTTGCTCGACTTCATCCAACACGATCTCCTCCTCGGCTTCTTTTTCAGCTGCGAGCGTGGTGACCTCGGTCCCTTCGTGGCTAGCGACGTCAGCTGCTGCATCTGTACTGCTGTCACAAAGTGGTTCGAGCTCCTCATCTTGCGCAAGTCTCTTCTTCGATGGTACTCAAGCCAGAGTACTCGTCTTGAACGGAGTCCTCAATGACCAGAGACTCGTCAGCCTCCACAGACACGTTATCAACCTGCTCGGTCATCGACTCCTCAAGCGATTCGTCCACGGCATCTCTCGAACCCAGAATATCGCGCAAATCCATGACAGCCTCGTGAACATTGTTCATCTCGCCGCTCATAAGACCATCCTCAATGCCGTCGAGAGCAGATCGCATGTCTACATGCATCCCCTCGAATGTCTGCTTCAACCGCGAGATCTCGGCCTCAAAGCTAGCCTGATCGACATCGATTTGGCGCTCGAGAATCTTCTTCTCTTCGAATACCTCATCGTAAGCCAAGTCAGCCCGTGTCTGGAGCCGAATGGCTTTGTCGGCACGCTTGATGGAGTCGAGGACCTTCTCGTGCATGTGCGCCTTCTGCTGGTCCGCCTCTTCGAGCCAGACATTGGCGTCCTTCAAAGCGACCTTGTGCTCCTCAAGCTGATCCTTCTTATCAGCGAGTTCTTGCTCAAGCTTCGAGATCTTGTTAGCGATGATGCACTCCTCAGTCTCTTGCTCGTCCTGCAGGTCAAGCTTCTCTTGCTTAAGCTGCGCGCAACGCTTCTCGAGTTCGGCCGTCTTGACGTCAACATCATCGGTAAGGCTGTCGCGCCGGTTGGCGTTCTGCGTGGCGGCATCCCTGGCCTCCGCAAGGTCTCTCTCAAGCTGCTCGCTCGTATCCTTAAGCCCTTGCGAGATCTGCTTGACTTCCCCCAGTTCCTTCTCCAAGCAGTTGACGTTCTGTGTTGCAGCCTCCGCGATCTCCTTTGCCTCCTCGAGATCCTTCTCAAGCGTGTCATTCTTCTCAGAGACGGCATTTGAGCTCTGCTTGACTTCTTCTAACTGCTGCTGCAATTCCTGATTGCGAGCATTGATGGCCTGCAAGGTCTCCTCGACCTCATCAATATGCATCTCCAATTCTCCATTGCGAGCGTTGGCGGCCGCGAGCTTTTGGCCCTGTTGAACGAGATCATACTCAGCCTGCTTACGAGCGCCCTTGCAGTCTCCAAGCTCCTTCTTCGCAGCCATCCATTCCTTGCGCTGCTCAGCCGTCTTATCGACCAGCTGGCGGTACTTGATCTTCTCCTTTGCCAAGTCTTTCTCCGCTCTAGACTGATAGATGCGAGCAGCATCGACTTTCTTGTTGGTGATCTCGATATGATCTCCGAGAGCTTCCGAGAGCGAAGTGGTCTCTGAATTCTTCTGGACCAGTGGATTGTCGAGATACAAACGCTCGACTGCATTCGAGATTACCTTCTTGGCATCCTTGAGCTCGTTGCTCGCGAATTGCAGCTTCTCGTCCACATGGTCTCGCTCAGCACGAAGGTGGATGTTTTCATTCTCAATGTTGAGATTCTCAGCCTCAACGAAAGCAAGCTCGTTGTGCAAGCCGTTCACGTGAGAACGCTCGCTCTCGAAGCTCTTCTGCGCCTGATTGACTTCCCAGGCCAAGGCGCTGTTCTCACGCTCGAACTCGTCTTTCAATGAGGTGACATGCTGTTCAGCGGTGAGCTCCACCTGCTTGATGCTGTCTTGCAGAGCTTCGATCTGCTCTGCCGCCTTCAACTCTATGGCTTCGAGCTTGCTACTCACGAGCTCAACCTTTTGTTGAAGTTCGAAGAGCTCACATTGAAGATTTGTGATCTCAGCCTTCTTCTGTTCGAGCTTGTCCTCATACTCAGTGGTCAGTTGTTCATTGATCTGCTCCAGATCCTTGATCTGCTTGCTGTCTTCGGCCTTCCAGGCGTCAGAGCTCTTCGTCTCCAGATCGAGGCGCAGTGTGTGCACAATATTTTGAATCTTGAGTTCGTTCAAGGTCTCCTTTTGAATGGTGGCGAGGTTCTTCTCCTGCTCGAGATCCGCCTGAAGTGCCGACCTCGCTTGCCTGGCGGCCTCGAGTTCAGCATTTACGCCCTCTGCAATCTTCTCCGTAGCGCGAAGCTTCTTCTTCTCGTCTCGAAGCGTCGTCTTCAGCACCATGGTGTCGATCAAGACACCTCGAATGTTCTCGCGGCGCGTAACGCGCTGCTCATGGCCTGGTGTGAGCGAGGCGGCTTTCTTGAATGCTTTCTTGGCTTTGTCCATGGACTTTTGTAGCACGACGTGCAACGTGTTTGGTGCTTTAGTGCCGCTGCCAGATGAGCCGTTCTTGTTGCGTAGGAGCCTGAAGCGCTTGCTCGGTTGAGCAGGCGGGTCCGCCTTGATGGAGGTGGTGTATTCGTATGTATTAGCCATCGTGAAGATGGTGAGGTGATTCGCAGTGCAGTGACAACGCGGGTGTGATTCCTGAGATCCAGTCGTGGTGGTGCTTGATGGATATTCGGAGCGACTCGATGATACTTGGAAACCTGCAAAAGGTGACTGATAGAGATCCTGGTAGAGACGAGGGAGCCAGGAAGGAAGATTTAAATACGGCAAGAGGTTTGAGTGTTGTTATAGCGACGCCTGCGCGACAAGGTTCATGCGCGTTCACTTGCTGTGAGTGAATGCGTGGAACTTTCCGTGCAGCAGCTGGAGAGAGCTCAGGAACCAAGAATCCGGGAGCCTAACGGGTCTTTCACTCGCAAAGACGAGTCTGAGTGTGAGCCTCAGCCTAGACTTCATTCACTTGGCTTATACTCAAGGCTAGACGTGCTTTGTTCATCCTGTGCGTCTTGATAGCTTCGCCCTTTAGACTGCGCTGGGCAGCTACACCCTTTGACCAAGTGGTGCCTCAAGGTATCTCATATGGGTCTCTTCCTGTTCCGTCACGTCTGGCCTCCCAGTGTGTGGAGGCCCCGACATTGCGATCTTGACTACACCAACTTCTTCGGATGTCGTCTGGAGTTGATCCATTCGTTGAGGAATGCCGGATGATCAAGTCGTTGCCCACAGGCTCTGGCCTTAGACTGAGTGATCTTTCGTTGCCGGACGCACTGATCACATTCCCCAACCGCTGCCCTCGGATGGCTTCTAAGGGCACCGCGCCATCCCTATCCCTGCTCTCTTTCCAGCTTCGACCTCCTGAGCGCGACGAGGAGTACATGTTGCCCTGTGAGCGCCATGTCTCCTCGTCAATCTTGTCGAATGGCTTCATGAAGCTTTTCAAGCACGGAAGCGATGCAGCAATAATGGACCATAGAAGTTCAGTCACTGTCCAAATGAGTGGCTGCACAATGGCTACTCCAGGGTCATCACTCTTTTGGACAACGCCGACCTGATGGAGGTTCATTGCTGCAAAAAGGACGTCCACGAGCCGAAAAGCAAAGACCAGCGTCACTGTGATTTTCGCTGCATGCTTGATCAGGATCTCCATGATCAGAAAAAGCGGCACAAATACGAGAAGCGCTTCGCTAACGATGTCCAAAGCTAAGATGATCTGCCATCGAACAAACTGTAGGGTGCGCCGTCAGTGAGCAATCTTCGTAAGGTGAACAACTTTCGTGATGACTGACTCGATTGGGACAAACTTCCTCTGCACCAGTTACATATCCAGGGCTTGGACATCCTATTGCTGTCGATAAAATGCATCCCAGTCCGTAGACTGCTGAGAAGGCGACAAGACCCCAACACAGGTGCGCATTCCGAGGCCGACCATTCTCGAACAGTCTCCGAGTTAAAAGTGCCGTAGAGATCTTCGAGCCGCAATGCGCTAGGAAGTAGAGGAAAACATGGGCGGAGGCATACTGTTGCTCGTTAACGTTGTTCAACGATCTCAATTTCCACAGACTACATTACCTGCTCGATCTTGCTGATTTGTGCACTGTCCAAGAGTGATGTACTCTTGCCTAGGCCTTCTGAGAGACCAGCCAAGACGGCGATGTATTGACCGACGGCGAGGACCGTGGCAGCTAGGAGCGCCCAGTCTTCAAGGCCATACATACCTGTATTAGATCAGCGCATTCGAGGTCGAATATTTACCACGTTGGCAGTGGTGTAGCTTACCATACTTCACCACGAAACGGATAATGAATGTGATGACAACATAGATGAAGGAAAGAAGGGTTATGATGTAGAGCCATCCCGAGTGATCGTATTCTGTGATCTGAGTGAAGTATCGCGTTCCGGCGGGCCAATTGGTGGTGTCCACATCGTAAGCCATTTGGCGCGCTTGATTCTCGAAAGCAAAGTCGTCAATCGTGCAGAATCACAGGCCGCATCAAGAGGCGGGAAAGGCTCGCCAAGACTTACAGTCGCTCACCTTTCTCACAAGTCGTTCTCGCTGGTTGCAAATGTTCTGTTGGTTCAATGAAACCGAAGTCTCGATTTTGGAGATCATAGGTTGCTGTTGAGTTGGACGGGATTATGGTCAAGAACGCCTGGCCTCGCTTCAGCATGCGACATATCTAGGCAAGCTGTGTCATCGAGGTGGCTTTGCATTCCGACCCGCGATCCATGTCCAAATAAACAGGCGGACGGCCGGTGTTCATACCGTCTGCAGGAAGAAGTGGCCTAAGCGGAGCCTTTATACCGTGCTCGTACCACCAGGAGCAGCTTTTGGACTGCTCAAGTCGAATACTGTAATCACAATCGGGTCGCAGGTCGTTATAGCACTTCGCTCATTTACTTCGCACTTCTATCCTCCAAACAATCGTTGCCTCATTCAATGGGCAATCTCGTGTTGTACTTCCGAGACTAGACGAGTAGTTTCACTCAAAGTCCCGAGCACGGACCCGGTGCCCACGCATGCGCGCTCAATGCGAGTCGTCGATCCAAAAAGTGGCGGGTGTTGACAAGCGGTCCGGCGACTTTACGACGCCATGCATTTATACCCATGAACCCGGACTTTCGATCTGCTATCTATAGGATAAAGTCGACCGATCCTCCTTTCACAGTGCTGGGCCGCAAGACTCTCGGAAGGATTCGTGACAGGACCACATTCTCGCCATCTACGGTGAAATGGCTGTTTCATATGTAGCACGCACATGCAGGTGGCGCTAGAAGTAGCTCGACCCTGCAGATTGAAGGTAGAACTAGTGCTGCGGAGCTTTATTCAGAAATACTCAAGCTCAGGCGCTTGGTCCACGCGGCGAAAGGCGCCTGTAAACACTTGAACACATTAACGATGCAGGTATTGATCAATTCCACACGATCGGAGTCGGTCTCTGGAAGAAGGAAGATGCAGCCATAGTGCGAGTACCTTGCATGCGAGAGCCATTGCCATTGGCAAGCCGATGGAAGAAGCGAGTTTTTCAGCTTGTGCGTCCCTCATCAGGGATTAGCAGTAGCAGAGTGCATCGGATGCATGGTCTATCGCCCCAATTCACCCTTGTCGGCGGCCGGAAGGTTGCTTGCATCCGTAGACGGAGCCATTGACATCTCACATCCTTCGTCCCACTGCAATCGTCCTATGATCGACAACACCGTGAAATGCAGTCTTCAGCAGTCCTTGTCATAATGTCATTCCTGCTACTGTAAAGCACTATCATTTGCCGAAATAGCGCAATTAGGTATAGGTCGCTTTCTTGTTGTATTACAATCCTGAACGTGTGGGCCACGATGCCGAGACGAAAGACAGTGTGTCGAGATTGTCGTGCATTTTGCGGTTGTGCAACATTGGGGTATGCAGCACCAGCGTTGTTGGTGACAGCATCCTCCTCAACATGCGCGTTCTTCGCGTGAACGCATTCACTGAGCCGGTAGGCGGTGGCAGTATCGACAACCCTAAGCGCAAGAGTGGTCTTGAGCCTGTTGCTGAGCAGGAAAAGACGGCGGATCTGGTCGATAGCTGGAGTTCACCTGGCCTATGGGAAAGAATGGAGCCACCTGTGTCGAAGTTCTCTGCGCGCAGGAGTCGACAAGATGCACAAGAGCTGGCAGAACTCTGCCATGGAAGCGCAAAGGACTTACGTGCTGCCGCCGACGAATTGGACTTGGACACCGACCTTGTCGACCCTGGAAAAGTTACTTCTTTCGACGTTCGAGACATGAGTCGAATGGGCAAGAGGCAAGAGATGCGGCGCGTCTTCAGGCAATTCTCAATTCTGTCCTTTACCTGCGTGATCATGGCGACATGGGAATTCCTTCTGACAGCAAACACGCAAGGCTTGGTCGATGGTGGGCGAGCCGGTCTGTTTTGGAGCGTAAGTAAGCTCTGCAAGAAGGCCACGCCAAAAGTGCATGCTTGGGCTCACCAGCAGCTCGTGACGTCCTTTGCTTGGGCGTGTCTTGCAAAACTCCGACCACAAACTTGCTCATGAGACTGATATTCCGGCAGTATATCTGGACAATAGTAGGGTTTGGAACCATTATCGCTTCAATGGCTGAAATGGCGAGTATGGCACCAACTTCAGGAGGGCAGTATCACTGGGTCTCTGAGTAAGCGTTTCAAGACGTAGGCCTCTGAGAGGAGTGTGTGTGCTAATCGTCGTAGGTTCGCGCCAGAGAAATACCAGAAATTCCTGAGCTACACCACAGGATGGCTCTCCGCCATGTCGTACCAAGCAGGCAATGCATCCGGCTTCTTCTTGGCGGGAACTATCATCCAATGTCTGGCCATGATAAATTATCCGTCGTACAGCGCGCCCAATTGGCAAAGCACGGTTTGCGTCTTAGCAGTGGTCGTTGTCTCTGGTGTCTTCAATATGTGGTTCTCCAAGTTCTTCCCAATTCTCAACAACATCTCAATGGTCCTGCACATTACGGGGTTTGTCGCGGTCGTGGTCGTCCTGTGGGTTCTGGCACCGCACCCGCCAGCAAGTGAGGTCCTGTTACACTTTACCAATGACGGCGGATGGCCTACCATGGGACTTGCTTTGATGGTGGGCCAGATCAGTGCCATTGCTGCACTAGGGTGCTCTGATGCTGCAGCGCACATGAGTGAGGAGGTCAGTGACGCCGGTCTGTCAGTGCCACGGTCTATGATGTGGACGTTCTATATCAATGGAAGCACTGGCCTCATCTTTCTGGTCTCGATCTTGTTCGCCATTCCCTCGGTTGAAGACGCTCTAAACGATCCTACCGGGTACCCGTTTCTCTACATCTTCCAGCTGGCCATGCCGAACAGCAATGTCGGAACGAACATATTGACAGTGATCTGCGTGTGGTGTTTGATGGTCGGAAATATCTCCTTCACTGCATCTTGCGCACGGCAAGCTTGGTCGTTGGCTCGCGACCGCGGACTCCCTTTCTCTGAATGGATCTCTCGAATGAACACCAAGGTTCATGTCCCGATGAACGCCACGATTCTGACGCTTGCATGTACTGTGCTATTGTCCATGATAAATCTCGGCTCGAACGCAGCATTCAACGCCATCCTGAGTCTGCAGCTTAGCAGCTTGATGGCCTCGTATGCGATTGCCATAACCTGCATTCTGATTCGGAAGTTGAACGATCCAGCATCACTGCCAAAAGCTCGATGGTCACTCGGTAGACTGGGCCTCCCACTGAATTTCTTCGCCACTGGATACGCCATCTTTGCGTGCTTCTGGACCTTTTGGCCGAATGCGACGCCTATAGATGCCGAATCCTTCAATTGGGCTCCGGTCATATTCATTGTGGTCATCATAGCCGCAATGGTCACGTATGTCGTGCAAGGCCGGCATGTGTATGATGGACCTGTCAGCTTAGTGAAACGGCTATAGTGATCATGAGTTTTACGAAGTCCACGGCCGTTTCCCAGCGTTTCGAAAGTTGATCTCGTCTAACCGCTGCTGCATAAAAGCCCGGGATGAGCCAGAGGAGGAAGGATATTGCAGGTTGTTTGTACATGAGCTATCCTGGTGCCCACTGATTGGTGCTCCTGAAATGACACGCTGCCAGCTGGAAAGCTAGGTGATCTGGCATATGCTTAGTATCATCACCTGCCGATTTAGGCATGAACGAAGCAGTGCCATGGCGTGGAGGACACAGGCTATCAGCTCCAGGAGATACCACGCCGCTGGAGTGTGATAGCTAATTGGACCCATCACTAGAAGTCGAAGGAATCTTGGACGCATCGACCAGTGGGAGCCTCAGGGCAACCGGGCATCACTATCGAATGTAGCAAACCATAAGTTGCTCTCTCAAGACTTGGTGATTGCGGTATGGAAATGGTGATGATCATGGTCTACGAAGCGCGTTGCGCGATCTCGGCTTCGATGACGAGTCTTGGCACCGACACCAAAGAGGCCATCCCATCTGCCGAGCTCGGGCGCGCATGGTACTTGAATCTAGTGACTCCTCAAATCTATGAGCTTCCGAACCTGACAATTTCAAAGAGCAGACAAAAAATGGCGTTCGATCAAGGCTCGATCGCTTTCATAGGTGGGTGTCAATGCTGGAATGCCACTTTCAGGAAAGTTGATTGCTGACAGCAATATGACTCAGGCTTAGGTGTAATGGGCTATCCTATGGCCACAAATTTGCGCAAGAAGATTGGTAGCAACCGGATATTGATCGTTTACGACATTAATCAGGCTGCCACAAACCGCTTCCAGCTTCAGACCAAAGGCTTTGGCCCAGTGAAGATCGTTGGCACAGCATATGAAGCTCTTCAAGAAGCAGTCAGCAATTACACTATCCATAATCAGAATGCTTGACTTACTCGTGTCAGGATGTTGTCTTCACGATGCTTCCATCTGATTCAGCTGTCAAATCAGTTTACCTGGATCCTGAAAGTGGCCTTTTTGCAGCGGCGGAGGCTGCTAGAACTACCGGGACTAGAAAATTGCTCGTGGAATGCGGAACTGTTGCTCAAGCTACGATCTCCGAAGTCAGCCAGAGGTCCAAGGATTACAACGTGACCTTCATCGATGCACCCGTCTCCGGAGGTCCGATGGGATCCGAGGCTGGCACACTAAGCTTCATGGTAGGCTGCAGTGAAGCTTTATTTCCATCTGTGAAAGGTCTCCTCTCGCCTATGGGTACAGAAGACAGCATTTTCCGTTGTGGTGAGGTCGGCAGTGGAACAGCGTTCAAGATCATAAACAACTATATCTCGATTATAAGCATACTTAGCGTGTCCGAGGCTCTCAATATCGCCGACAAAATGGATCTCG
Organism: Pseudocercospora musae; assembly: GCA_001578225.1. NCBI lineage: Eukaryota > Fungi > Ascomycota > Dothideomycetes > Mycosphaerellales > Mycosphaerellaceae > Pseudocercospora > Pseudocercospora musae. Next base: position 32,098 of record LFZO01000043.1, on the reverse strand, counting down.
ATATGCGATTGCTTGTAGACCTGATCAACATCAGCAGCGGCCAATGCTGGGTTTCCTCGAATAACAACCCGGTCCCAGGCATACACCCAAATGCACCAGCGAGTCATAATTATGAAGGAGGCTTCCGAATTGAGCTGGCCGAGAAGGTGCTTCGTCTGGGAAGTGAGTTGGCGGAGAGCGTGGGTGCGCCCACTTATCTTGACAAAACTGCGTTGGAAGTATATGGAGCGGCTAAATCGAGATATGCGGGCAAGGACGCTCGCGTTGTGTATAAGTGGTTGAGTGAGCTGTCGAAGTCGAATCCTTAGGATGTCGTGATATGTTGTTGTACAGGCTACCGTATGCATAAAGAGCACCGGGCTTTGAACTTCTTCGACGTTAATTTCTCCTGTGTCCGAAAGATGTTAGCGAAGAAATGCGCAAATAAAAGGCGAAGAGTTCAACATCCTGCCGACTTACATATATATCGAACACGTGAGCATGACTCGATGCCGAGCTCGATCGAGAAGCGATCATAATGCAGACGAGGGGATGCTTGAAGTGACGCGCAAGGCGCAGAAACGAATGAGCAGTAGAGCGCGTCCGGCCCATTATTTGCCGTCCTGGTCAATCGCCCAGTTCAGTCGCTTGCGAACATCTTCAGCCTTTGCTAGATTCTGCTCCCTATACGCCTGAGCGAAAAGATCGAGCAAGGCTTGCATCTTTGGCAGGGCGTCTCGCAAGACTTGATGAGCTGAACACTCTTGAGCAACAGCGTTTTCTTCTTGCTTCAGGTACATCGGTGTTTCGTTGCGTGCGGCATCTTGCTGATCTATACTTGAAGTCAAATGATGGCCAATGTTGGTGGTAAGGTGTCTCGCTCGACTTACAGCTTCTTTGACGCTCGATGGACAGAGTAGACTGCTGTTGTGCCTGATTCAGACTGGCGGAAATAGATCCGAGGCTATCTTTGGAGCCTTGGAGGGCACCATTTGTGATGATCTGCTGGATGACATCGATGTCGTCTCGGAGTGTGGCAGTCCAATCCATGATATCAAGACACCTGTCGTGCGATTGTTGATTCTTCGGCATCTGGTCTTTCTGTTGGCTGTGGATTGAAGTTACTGGACGCTGGTAGAGCATCCTGAAGGTGGTCTCGTCAACTGAGGGCACGAACACATGCTTCTGCTGATAGGCTGCGCACGTGCGCAACATCGTTCACTTAATGTCGCACATGCATCTAGTCATCTTCAAGGACCAAGCACCATGGACGTGACCTATCCCTGCAGGTCGACCACAGAGCATGTGGCAAGCAACACCTCCGTACGGCTGCAGACTTGTGCTTGCCCGGATCCAAGTGTGAACTGCCAAGTGGCGCATCCAAACATCCAGTCCTATGTGGCTTCAGTTCAGCTCGACTTGCAGACGATCGGCCATGTCAAAGCTCATGTCTTCAATAAGCAGGCAATGGACGCAAAGAACTCCCCTGGAATGTGGGAAGAGTGCCAGCGCTACGACCAGATTCATTTCGGCGCAAAATTGAACAAGATCGACAACTATCTCGACAACGAGAGCTTTGAAAGTGATGCCGAAGTCAAGGTCCAGGAAGCCCGAGCGGTGGGTGGGCAGTCGTCAATCCGAGTCTTCGTACTGATCTGAGCTTTTGCAGATCGTATACGTCGAAGAGGTCTTGCTTGGAGAGGCATGGCGAGGTCAGGGTCTTGGCTTGGACGCGCTTCGGCGATCGATACTGGCTCTGAGACTGCCAAGGGAAAGGTATGAACGTCCTGAGCCGCAGTGTGACCTAGAGCTGACCACTAAAGCATTGTTCTCCTCGAGCCTGGCTCCATCAACTCTGCACAGCATCATTCTAAAAGCGACAATGCTGGTGAGAAGCTCGAGAAGCATTGGAGGAAACTTGGCTTCGATGCATGGAGTTACACAGATCCCGCTTGGCTCTGCTTGTCTTTGAAGGATGGTTCTTGGGGCAGTGATGGCGCCTGATCCAATGGGTTGGTTTCAGCGAACGGAGAGATAGACGAGGCGTGGATGGTGCTTTTCTCCCGAGTCTACTGGTACAAGTGCAGAAAAGGACTGCATACCTAGGTAGAGATGGACATACAGGAATCTCCCTCAAGCCGGATCAAGTCGGAGGAGCAGCAATTACCGACACGGCAACGACCGGGTCCAAACACTCCGTGCCCCTCGTTGTGTGGTCCAAACCATCGTGGGGTCTTTGAAGCCGCTCATCCTGGTACCACTACGACGGCAATAGGTCAGTATTACCGCGGCATGTTGAGTAAGTAGAACAGCACGTAGATTGTAGACCTTTTAACCGAAGCTGAACTATCTTCTCTCCTTTGCTCACACTTGTTCTCGTGGCAGCCTGGTCATCGCAGTCAACAAGGACCACCAGCTACTCCACCACTCCACATCTGATATCATTCCTGGCTTTCTGCCGAATAGTAAAGCTCCAGCTTCCTTCACATTGACGTCGCTCGCAGTCACAGGACGCACTACAAATTTCTTCCAAGTCGACTTCCTCCCTGCATCAGCATAAGCACGAGCAGCAAAATGTCGAGCGAAGGAGGAGCAGTTGGGAAAGAGTCCATCAACACCGAGATTATCACGCTTTCCAGATATCTCAGTGAAGAGCAGACGAAGCACAAGGAGGCTACTGGAGACTTCACGTAAGTTTGCAGAGGTACGGAGCTGGCACTTTGGCTGACTGGGCATACTTAGCCTTCTCTGCCATGCTCTCCAATTTTCCTTCAAGTCGATAGCGTACTACATTCGACGAGCATCATTGATCAACCTCTCTGGGCTAGCAGGCTCTTCGAACACTACTGGAGACGACCAGAAAAAGCTAGATGTGATCGGTAATGACATCTTCATAGCTGCTATGCGGTCGAGCCGCCGGGTTCGAGTCCTGGTGTCGGAAGAGGAAGAAGACGCTATCATTTTTGATCAGAACCCACACGCCCGATACGCCATCGCATGTGATCCGATCGATGGAAGCAGCAACTTGGACGCAGGTGTGTCAGTGGGGACTATTTTCGGCATTTACAGACTTGCGGAGGGTGCAAAGGGAACTAAGGAGGATCTGCTAGTGCCAGGAAGCGATCTCGTGGCTGCTGGTTTCACCATGTATGGGGCTTCGGCACAGCTGGTAATGACCATGAAGGACGGCCCAGTGAATGGCTTCACCATGGACAATGCTCTTGGCGAGTTCATTCTTACGCATCCTGACATGAAGATTCCAAAGAAGCGAGCCATCTACAGCTGCAACGAGGGTAATAGCAAGTATTGGGAGGAGCCAGTCAAGGAGTGGTGTGAAAGCCTCAAGAGTGCCGAGAAGCCATACTCTGCGAGATACATCGGATCGATGGTGGCTGATGCATACCGGACGTTGCTGTATGGCGGGATTTTCGCATACCCAGCGGACAAGAAGTCACCAAAGGGCAAGCTGCGGATCTTGTATGAATGCGGACCAATGGCAATGGTGTTTGAAAATGGTAAGCACCCTTCACTTTCAGGGTTGATTTTGAGCCTTTACTGACGCTGTGCGCAGCTGGTGGTCAAGCAGTCGACAGCAAGATGCGTCGTATGGTGACGGTGGTACCAGAGCATATCCATGACCGAAGTGGAATCTTCCTGGGAAGTTATGATGAAGTCCAAAAGGTGATAGATATCCATAAGAAGCACGGCATCACCGCGGCATGAGCGTGCCAAGGAAAGATCGATATGGCTGTATGGACGATTGAAAGAAGAGATTTATTGTGTCTTGCTGGTACGAGACGCAGAGACTGAACTTCCAGAAAAGCATAGGACCAGCATTGTAGCAAATGAACCAGAAGCCTGCAGAGCGAGAGCAATCTCGTTTGTTCTGTGGTGACAGTCACCATTCTTACGCTCGATTGGCAGCGTGCCAGACCATGTAGAAGGATGCCTCGCGAGTGATCCTCCTACGTCCATTGCAGAAGGTTTGCATCGTACCGGCAGCCACGCGTCACCACGAAGGTGTCACGCAAACACTTATTGGTCGCTATACGAAAGCAAAAGACCGCAGCCGCAGCGAGCGGCGTTGGTTGGCGAGAGAAAAGTGCGCGTGTTGTAACTTGTGAGAACGACAAACACGAGAAAGGTTGAAAGCTGCCAAGTCATTCTGCAGACTGGAGTCGAAGCGCGCACCCATGATCAATCCCTGCATCTCTCGACTGACGTGCTCCAGAAGTCCAGGCTCCGGTCGACAGCGTTATCATTATTGAGTTCGGGATGGTAGTCAGCAACCTCGTATTTCCCCATCATGACCTCGACACCTACTTGTTGTCTCTCTGGCCGCAATACTGACGGCGCAAGGACGGCAGCATGCCAGGATGCTGTGATAGCAGAGACATGAATATTATGCCTGACTTTAGTGAGTCTGCACACTGTACCATCTGGACGCGAAGCTGACGATGATTTGCAGATTATTGGGGAGACTTTGCATTGCAGGCCTGGGTCAACATTAATCCTTCACCACAATGGGCCAGTCGACAGATCGAACCGTATCGCGGCCTTCCATTCGGAGCATATCTACATTCAAATCGCCCTCGTAGACAGCGCAAGCTCACCGGCCCGCTGGAACCAAGTGAGCAGTCTTTCTGGGATCGCTTCAAGCTCCTGTCGTGGGAACCAGACCAGCGAACGGAAGATCAATCGGGCTCTGCGTTTCTCACAAAATTGCCATTTGACATCCGAATCATGATTTACGAGATGGTTCTTGGCAATAGAGTGCTCCATCTTTCAGCACAGAGTCCGAAAAGTCGTATCCAGCATTATACGTGCAAGTGTCCAGGAGAGATAGTCCTAGAAGGCGCCAACCATGCTTGCTCAGACTCCGCAATTAGACAGACACCCTCATCGCCACGAGCAGAGCAACAAGAGGCGACCGGCCTGCTTCCTCTATTGACATGCTGTCGCCAAATATATTCTGAGGCCATCGATACTCTATACAGCGCGAACACTTTCAGCTTCACCCAGAACTTTGCAGCATTCACGTTCCTCAAGCTCATGGTACCACCACAGCGCCTTCTCACCATCCGACGCTTTCGATTACACATGCGGATACCGCGCCACCCAAGTTTGAACAGTCGATCCTCGCGAGACTGGCACGATCTGTGGACGTTCTTTGGTAGTGAAATGAGTGGCCTGCAAAACCTGTATCTAGAGCTTCAAATGCTACAGCCGATGGAGGTGCACATAGAATCGACTCCGGACGACGAGGCTGAGACATGGATCAGGCCAATGGTGACAATGGCTGTGGATGCATATCGCAGGCGCGGGTGCGTTGTTGAACTGGAGACGCGCCACGTGCGGCACTATCCAGCACGCATCTTTTCCAATGAGAACCAGAAAAGCGAGAAGCTCGAAGAGGAGGATGTTCTCGCCTTGACATGTGCTGCGCTGCACAGGTCTATACGCTTGTCGCTGGGCTGAAAGTGAAGATCAGAGAGCTACAGCTTTTGCGATCTTGACGCGCCCTCAAGTCGACAAGGCTGTACGTGCGGGACTGTTGCCTGGAGACCAGACAAGTGAATAAACTTCGGCCACAAACTGTGCACCACGTGAGTTTTGGTCACTCTGCGCATACTTCCGCCATTTCATCCCTCGAGGCCACCATGGCATCAGATCGGGGAGCGTCAAATTACAAGCAGCCAGGTAGATCTACAATAGAGTCGCTCCAGCATTGATACTGACTTTGTTGCAGCTCCACCTCCAAAACTGTATGGGCCAAAAATTGCATCAGATCGGGAGAAGCCAAATGACAAGCAGCAAGGTAAGTCTGCGACACAATCGCTCTGGCAATCGTGCTGACTCCATCGTAGTTCCAGGTTCAGGCCTGTATGAGATACTCAAAGTGCCGCAAAACTCGAGCTCGCGCCTCATCCGCTCCAACCACGAGAACCAGCTCGCCTTGGCCAGAGAGAACAAGGAGCTGACCTACGATGAGCCAACACTCGAAGACCGACGCCGTAAAGTGGCCGAGATTTAAAAGCTTCACGATGCAGCTCGAGTCCTGTTTAATCCAGTCAGGCGCAGACAGTATGACGTGCGCCTGCGACACGATGCGCGCAAACAGACCTCTCGCCGTGCTGCACCAGAATGCGACACCTGGATCGCTGCGTGTGATGGTCGCGTCTGGCTAACGCCACCCAAGCATCGTGAGAGCCGTTCTGGTCGTCGTGAAGCATTCCGCGACACGCGCGCATACACTCGTAGCACGCAGGCACCAAGTGGTCGTGGCAGTCCGCACTATGAGCCGTACTCGCCCTAGCCAGCACACCGCCGAGCGGATTCGCGAGCTGAATCTATTCTCGCATTGGATCAGCGAGGCGGAATGCATGATCGAGTGAGATTGGGTCAATATCATGGCGTTTTATGCAGATTTCTCGATTGACATGGGCGCAAGGATTGATTGGAGATACCCATTTGTGAATGGGGCATAGCAAAGTGCACGGATGGTGCAGAAACCGAGACATTGGGTTCTCCAGCTACATGGCATGATCATGTGGGATGAAGAACAACATTGAAGCGGCAATGGCTTCAAAGACCTGTTTCAAACTCTGGACTCACTGAAATTGTAGGTGCTGTCATATGTGCATGGCGTGGTTCCCGCAAAGATACGTTTAAAATGTACAGCGAAGGAGGTCGCTTACCACAGAACATACATCACGCTTTTGCCTTCGTCGCACCTTCTTCAAAGTATTGTACCAAAGCCTCGATGGTGACCACCTTTAACCCGTGTCTACGACCGAAAGCCAAGCATCCATCCCTCCTCATCATGCCAAAACCGCCGGTCATCTCAGCCTTGCCCAGGACATCCTCGCCATCTTCTACCATTTCTCCGATCACAGCGACAGGCTCTTTACCCGCAAGTCGACAGAAATCTACGGCAGCTTCTGTATGCCCGGCTCGTGCTCTCACACCACCTTCCCGCGCCTGCAATGGCACAATATGACCTGGCCGCCTGAACCAATCCTTCTGCACAGCTGGATCCGCCAACTTCCGACACGTCACGCTGCGATCTTGAGCACTTATGCCGGTTGTGATGTCTTCGTTGGCGTCTATCGTGACCGTGTAGGCGGTTCTATTCGGGTCGGTGTTGTGAGTCACCATCTGAGGAAGCTCTAGGCGTGCCGCCAACGACGGCGTGATGGGTGCGCACAGGTAACCTGAGGAGTATCGGATCATGAATGCTGCTTTCGCGGGCGTAAGATCTTGCGCCGCGATTATGAGATCTCCTTCGTTTTCACGGTGCGTAGAATCCATTGCTATGATGAATTCACCATTTGCTACAGGCCATTAGCGAAGCTCCGTTTTGCATTCGCGAAACTCTGACCGAAGGACTCTATCGCATCTGGTATGCTGTCAAAACTGACATCGCCATTGACGGTCGCCATGGTGTACGACCACGACATTCCCTTCGAGCTGGCAGCCGTGTATAATATTCGTCGAGCTGGCAGCCGTGTATGATATTCGTTCGTGTAGAAGTCGATCAGGTGCCTCCAGTTTCTCCAAGCTCCCAAGCTAAGGTTCCGTCAGACCTTAGAGATTCTACTCATCCATGCATAAAAAGATCGCGAGATGCGCCGACTCCGCAAAGTATATGTCTGTGCTGAGGCACTGGCATGGAGTCGGTCCTATGCCAATGCTGAATCTGATGGGAGCCCTTTTCTACAGCACGGCATCTCGACAACCCCGCCAACGTCAACTCGAAGCACCGGTGAAAGGCTGGACCATGCGGCGTGTCTGCATGCCGATCCCGAGGCTCTGTCACAAGGAACCTATCCGAGAAGGATGCATGTGACCGCGCCGGCAGCCAGGGACAGTGTTCCGGCATGTTCTTACGGATGTCGGCCTCCTCTTTCCATGTACACTCTCTGCTCTGGTCGACTCTGAAGCTCGAGCTCACTTTTGCTGCGCTGCACGGCAAAGTCCAGCACGCTAGAAGTCTCGAACAATCATCAGGGAAATGTGCACGTTCCGTAGCGAGATTGCATTGCAAGCACCCACGCGAGCGCGCATCGACTACTGACTCTATCTGGACAGGCAGAAGACTCGTCCAGCCGTTGAGCAGCAATACATCACATCAACAAATTGTTCTTGCTCGATGATAGGGTAAAACGTGATGGTGCCACTTTCCGATGACCACCTCACGCTGCTCGTCCGATGGGTGCACGACAGCCGATCATGCATCGGCTACACAAAGAGATCTCGGGCCGTGGCTCGTGCAGGAGAAAAAAATGTCTGGAGGCGAAATGATAACCTTGCACGACGTCAACTCGACCTTGACATCGCAAAGCAGTCATTATACCGCTGAGACGTGCCATTTGGCGTTGCTTACTCTTAACTTAACCAGGTAGGAAGGCGCACCTCCATGGCTACACAATATTCTCCTGAACTACTTTGGGAGCATTCATTTCCTTGGACAGTATGAGCATGAGATAGCTTTTCGACACAGCCACTTTTGCGGGCTCGTTGTGACCAAGCAGGAACGTCATGGTTTTAGCAGAGCTTCCTGGACTCTCTTCGGATGCCATATCGAAGGTGGTCTGGGCTAAGCGCACCGAAGAACGACCAGAAAAGCAGGAAACAGCTCGCCGGGGATACAGTACCGCGACAAGCATTGTTCCAACTTGACGGGTGGGGACGGGACGCACTTCGACTGTTGCACTAGTGGGAGGATTGTCTTTGCGATAACGCCAGCGCCCAAATCTTAAAAGTGACATACAATGATCGAGACACCTGCATGGTGACGGAGATGTTCCTGCAGCAAATATCCAGCTGCATGAGAGGTCGGTCACTGATCCGAGCCGCCTACCAGTGTCACAGTACGCCAACGCTCTTCCGACCACAACGTAGCCCAAGCGTTGGACCTCGACATGAGAGAGACGCTCTTAGTTGCTATAGCAGGCATTTCCAATTTATTGCGAGACCACTTATCAAATTGCAGACAACACAGCGACATTGAGAACCGCTTCACTGAAGAGTTGAAAATAGAAGCCACTTTGGGCAAGGCTGACGACACTTCGTCTGCAGGCAAGGTTAAACGCAGTGTTGGGACATTCGAAATGCTATTCTTGCTCGGGCACTTTCCGCACTCGGCGCCCCATCAGCTTGGCTCAGATCAGGACTAGGATATCCCTACTATCAGAAGCAGGTAACCGGTTTGCGAAGAGGGCTGTTTTCGAAGCCTGGTGATGACTTCCGATGGCTCCTGCCCGAAAAGCCGTGTGAGCCCTCCATGGCGGATCATAGACTAAGCGATTGGATGCTGGCGGCGCGTTGTGTCCAAGATGTGACATCCAAGGAAGTGTCAAGAAGCTATGACATTACTTTTAGCTGCCGAGTCTCCCATCTTTGGACGTGTTGATCAGGAAGTGAGTCATGAAGTCACAGTATCTGCTTTCGATTTGCATCGGAGCGAAAATTGTCATAACACTGCACTTGTTGGCACTCGCGCGAGGCTGCGGGAGTGATGATGAGGTCGCTTTGAAGTGCTCATGCACACAAGCCCCACCATCCTGGCTCTGCAAGCACGAAATGAGTCCGTGATCTCTTCCTTCCGCTTTCTTGCAAACGAGCTTCATTTCGCACCGTGCGTCCGGCAAAGATGCTCCCACAGACCACCTTCTCGGGCGGTTGTGCACTGAACCGCCAGCCATGGCGTCAAGACCGTCATCTCGTGGAAGGTGATGAAGCCTTCTAGCGGGCTTCTGTAGCTGTGACTTTTGTTTCCAATAGAGGGCCTCTACAAGCTCATCACCTTCGTACGGCCGACCGAACATTGAGCGAGAAACCCATCAATGTGTCTGCGCTTGAGTACGGTATTCAATGATGACACATTTCTATCTTGCTTCCTGACGCTCGTGGAGAGTGCCGGGTCGGTCGCTGTATGAAACAGGGATGCTCTGATAAGTCGTCCGCAATCACGTCTGCAGCACTAGGGTACATCGACGTGACTCGCACGGTGGCACGGCACCTTTCCTACAGGCTGGGACAATCAAGCATTGCTGGCTGCGAACACCACAACATGGGTTGGAAGTAAGCAGCAGAGACGACGGTCCCCGAAGAGCTAGTAGTAGCACTAGCAGAAGCAGTAGGCGCTCGATGCTGTCTCACTTGACGCTCTGGTGAGAACAACCCATCCATCGCTGGGCCGTTGCATGGGTTCCAACAATCTGCCATCCAGCGTGGACGTGGCTTGGCTTGGCTCAAGAAAGGCGCCAGGTGCACTTGTGCCGGGGTCATGCCTATCCACATGGAGGTTCGTGCATGTTGCGTGGGTGCTATGGACTGCAATCTTGAGCCCAAAAGAATTAATGTTACCTTGGAGCCTAGCCATCGTACCGCGTGTGCGTATGAGTAGTGAAGAGTATATGATCGGACACCCTGCTGCTTGGACCTCTCTCTTCCCTTCGCTTTGACCATTGCTTTGACGTTCCTTCAACCACATCATCGTACCTTTGAGTTAATACCCATACACTCTTTGCAAATCGGAATCGGCATAATAGTATACTTTCCTTGGACGCGGACTACGACTGGGTAAACGGAGTTACTTGTCTTCGACCGAGCAAGCACACAGACCTGATTTGACTGGGCGGCTACGCGCATCTCGCAGGCCAGATACGCAAAACTTGAAGACAGTGCTCTCTGCACAAGGAGGGAAGGGGCAAGGCAGATCTGGTGGACAGATCTGCAACCAAGAAACAACGACCATCGCTTCAGGCGGTTGCAGAGGTCGTTCAGACGAGCAAAGCGTTTCGACGCAGAGACCTGATCGTTTCTGCCAAGCAGTTTCGGGGCGATCTTTCTCTGAGACGTCATCGAACAAGCAGAAGAGGCAGCGAAGCTCGAACAATCAAGATTCGTGTGTAGGCGTGATCGCCGACAGATCTTGGGACACGCGGCGGTCGGGGAAAACAGAGGGCGTGGTACAAGCGGGCAGCCAGGCATCGCCGCTTACTACGAGCGGTGGTGCACACTGGTGCACACAGCAGGATCTTTCGAATCATCCGAGATTCGAGCGTACGCAACGTGAGTGGCGGTTGCGTCAAGGCGCAGTGTGTTGCAGATTTAGCAGACGACGCAGGAGAACTGGAGGATCTCTGAAACGGGGATCAAATTGCGCTTTCCCGGAAAAGGACACTAGTGCCACACCTGGTTAAGGGGCCTGCGGTGCTTCCCGAGCCCGCTACTGTACCTTCCTCGAGGGAGAGGGAGGCCTTCTCTCGCAAAGAGTCTGTGCTCGCCGCAACACGCCAGACGCATCCACTCCATCAACATTTGTTTCTAGCCTGCAGAGCCTGTTGTTTCTGTATTTCCGACTGCGCTCGCCGCGAAGGTACGTTGGACAATTGCCATCTCATCCCAGCCGGCAGACCGGGACACGCGCGTGTGCATCAAACCTGTCACCTCCTTTTCCTCCGAGCACTGAGAAGCAGAGCGCCATCAGCGGACACCCACAGCCCACAGCACCGCGCCTTCCATCTCCCGTAGCACGCACCTGCCTCGCTCGAGCATACACACCGCGTCCCTCTTGCCGTGCATCTCGGGTGCCAGATCTGACGACCGAGGTCTAGGTGTCTTTTGCTGCTGCATCGTGCGAAGGAGCATAGGCCTGCCGTGCGCACGTTCATCCGATCGATCAATCGCTGTCGAACAGGCCATCTCGCGACAGGGCCCGAGCACCCACTGCACTGCACGCCTTCGCCCACCACCACCACCTCTCCATATCCTAATCCACGCTCGACGCGACAGTGCCGCGCCGCCACACACTCGCTGCCGTCGTCGCTCGGCGCCATCACGTGCTGTCACAGAAAATTTCTGCCCTTCAAGTCAGTAGTAAACCTTTTGGTGGTGCTCCGCGCTTCTTGAAACAACACACACACACACATATATACCATCATTGTCACCGCCTCGCTGCATTGGATGTCTCTGCCGGGTATTGGCCACATCTTGCTTGCGCAGCAGCAGAAGAGGAGGGACAGCTTCACGAGCCTGGTGGACATGGACCTTCATACACTGCTGAATACTAACAGAGCCGCAGCTGCAGGTGGATTCGTGCATAGAAACATGCAGTACGAAGTTCCTCTACCCATTGCTATGAACCATGATGTTGCTACATCGAATGGACACTACACGCAAAATCTCTACGTTCCCAATGGCAACAACAGGATAAAATCCGAGAACGGTTCTGAGCGCGGCGTGTCACCGCACACCTCCGAGCACTCCTCGAGGTACTCGTCGCAGACTCCACAAAATTCCGTGGCCTATCAACAGATCGCCGCGCAGCTCACGAATGGCATGCGATACCCTTCGCCAAATCAGATGCAGCAAAACAACAACATGCCCATGCTGCAGCACTCGTATCACCCGAACACGACACAAGATCAGGCCTATCAAACCCAGGCTGGCGCCACGATGGGCGCCGTGCAGCAGGCTGTACCGCAGTCGACGGACCAGACTGCGATGGATGGCGGGCGAGCAAGCACCGGCAGCAGTGGGCTTCCCAAGGCTTTCGCCTGCTCAACGTGCCAAAAGGGCTTCGCGCGGCGCAGTGATCTCGCACGTCATGGTACGACATCTATCGTTTCATCCCTTTGCACAACCATACTGACGCGTGATGCTAGAACGAATCCACTCTGGTGTTCGACCGCACGTCTGCGACCATCCTGGCTGTGGCAAGCAGTTCATCCAACGTTCCGCCTTGACTGTTCACTCTCGCGTGCACACTGGCGAGAAGCCACATATGTGTGAGCGATGTGGCAAGGTATGTGAATGTCTCTCCCGCACTCTTGATGTTGCTGACCTTCGATATAGCCATTTTCCGACTCGAGTTCTTTGGCTCGTCATCGTCGCATTCACTCTGGAAAGCGTCCATACAAGTGCCCATACGCAGATTGCCAAAAGACGTTTACCCGACGTACCACTTTGACCAGACATCAGAATCACCACACTGGTACCATCGAGGAGTCCGAAGCCGCCACCGCTGCAGCTCTGGCCTCTCGTGTTCAGATGAGCACTAACCGCTCTAGAGGCTCTGACGAGGAAGATGGGTACTCTGGTGACGGAAAGTCTCCTTTGCCACAGCAGCAGGACCGAGCCGCTACTGGGTCGCCTGCCACGGGTCTCAACGGCATGCCTCAACTACAGAGACAAGCCTCTGACTATTACATGAACGCCATGAATGGGGGCATGGCAGCTGTTCCACCACATCTAAGGAACGAGATGCAGCCCTCGCCTCGCGCTCAATCCCCTCAGCAATATGCTATGCCAGTCAGCAGCAACACTCCACAATCTCGACCATCTTTGACCTCCAACCCATCCTCCAGCGCTCATCTTCCTCAAATTCTGGAACCGCCGACCACCAATGTCCAGCAACAGACTGGAAGCGGCAATAACAGCCCTCATCTGAATAACAACAACAACAATCCTATGAATGGGTGGCAATCTCCACATCCTGGCATGCCGGCGAACGCACCACAGACGACTGACTACACCTACCCTGACCCGAACAACCACTACGGCGTCGGCAATGTAAACACCGCTCAGATGTACTACCAGCAGCAGGGTGTGCAGCGTCCTCATAGCACACAGCCGCTCGACTATCAACATCAAGGTCAGCCAATGTGGGCGCAGCATCAGCAGTAGGATGCTGATGATCCTGCCGACACTGAGACTGGATAAACACCAGCCGAGCCGGACGATGCCAGCCTGCTCCTCAGGGCTTTTTTCTCCATGATCGGTCAGAGGCAACGTGAGAAGGACACTCTTCCTGAATGTGCAGCATAGCACATGCGAAAGAAGCTGATAGTGGCTGGATCGTCACACAAGATTTGCGTTTGAGTCGTTTCCGGAGTTTTATGAACTGGCCTGATACCCAGATTTCCTGTTATGGATCCGTTTGGTGCGAAGCGCGTGTTTTTCCGAGAAGGACTTTGGCATAATCGAGCATTCAGCATTTATTTCCCTTTCCTATCGACCGTGGAAAGGGCTTCGTCGCTTTTGACACCACTCCATCTCCTTTGTTCAGGCCGAGCTCGGATCAGCCAGCAGACACACAGTCGTTCTAATTTTCAGATTGAATTTGTTCTTTTTTTTTCGCGGGCGCTACAAAACTGGGACTCATCGGAAAGCGTACTGGTTTGTGCTTTTTCTAATGAGTGTACGACTGTGTGTGTATCATAGCGGGGCTGGCGAGAGGCCAAGAAAGAAGTTGGAAAAGTGGGAGGGAATGGACTAAAGAAAGGTGATACTAAAGTGTAATTGGCTGTAATGGCCATGGTTGCGAGGATGATATCTGATTCCAGTGAGGGGTTCTTCAGAGGTTCTTTCGAAGACCTCTGGCGATTCGGCGCACACGGGTTGAACAGGGGGAATCGAGCCGTGGGTTATACTGGCTCCGCGACTGGCATCGAGGGAATCATATGTCTCTGAAACTAAAGTAATACTATTTGCGTCAGTCTTGCGCTTTTCTCGTCCCATCCATGGGATATCTTGATGCTATGCTTCCTGCAGGAGAGTGAGTGTCAAAGTGAGTGATGACTGTTTGCTACAGTAGTAAATTAGTAATATATGTATGAGTCGTTCGGCCGTGCACGCGTTTCGGCAGATCTGCCAGTCAGAGTTTGCCGATTGGGCGCTCTCGAGTCTCAACAATAACATCACACTTGAATATTAACCGCCGATGCACGCCATTTCTCCGACAGCTTGGCCTCGAGCAGCTTAGTACGGTACCGGTATCTCACACTGTTCGCAGAGCAGAGGCAAAGACACTTTCTTGGTGACACAAACAACTTACGAGCGACCACCATCGAAACATAGCACGACACACGCCCCGCATCCCATCCGACAGGCCAAGGGCAGGCAGCGCATTGATCGAACGCTATCTGCAGCTGCACGATCCAACTTTTCCCGACGCCATACATAATTACCTGACAGCCTTTTGGAACTCTCAACGTCCGACCTGACCGCATGGCGCGCACCATCCAAACCGCCGTCAACCCCTCGCCCCCCGCTTCGGCGTCAAGCACGCATCGCGTCACCAAGGCTCGATCCGAGCGAGCCACCAGCGGCCGCAGTCGCATGACGAGACAGCGTAGCAGAATGCTGGCTGAGGCAAGCAGCAATGCCATACTCGAGCACATGGTGAACGAGGCGCAGGTCGTCGCGCGGTCCGGCACAAGCGACAGCTACTCTGGCAAGGGCAAAGGCAGATCTGCAGTCCCCAGGCTTGAGACTCACGATTGGGAGGACGAGGACTCTTACATGCTCGATGAAGAGGAAGATGCTGCCGCCGAACAGGACGATGTCTGCCCGATCATTGACAAGGACACCAAGCCATTCCCGATCATGGATCTGCCTACCGAGATTCGCTTGGAGATCTATCGTGCATGCTTGACTCGGCCTTACAATATCCTGCTGTCAAAGCATGAGCAGCAAGTGGCGGCCAAGACTGATGGAGATCCTGGTGAGGGAGGCGTCGAGATCAGCTCTGACGATGAGGAAGCTGTGGGCACAAGAAGTCGACTCACACGCGGCGCTCTTCCTATCCAGCAGAGCAATTCGTCTGCTGCTCGGCGCTTGCATGGATCAAAAGGCCTTGCGCGCACTACTTCACGTTCGACACGCCCAGCTCGCATGCCCCAAAGCCGTTCTGCACCAAGCTCGTCAGGCACCAACTCCACATCATCCACGATCGGCAGCAACTACAACACGACTACGGGGACCACAACCACGGTCTATCGCCCATCTCGCTCAGCTCGTCGCACTGTTGAAGGGAGGAACAAGCCGATGGTCGCCTCCGGCCCTGATCGCCCACAGAATCAGGATCCGCTCATCGTTGGCATCATGCTTGCGAGTAAGCAGATCTACAAGGAAGCACGCAGTGTGCTCTATGGCGAAAATTTCTTCACTCTAGATCTTGCCACCGCTATGCCTACTCTTGCCTGCCTTCATCAGCGGTCGCGACGCCAGATCAAGCACGTGGAGCTGGAGATTCCAACCTACAACGAGATCTTGGAGCGCTTCCAGGAGACAGTGCGCCTCAGCTTGAGGTACTGCTCCGGCTTGAAGAAGTTCGTCATTCACATGCCCTTTACCCTCCCCGGAGCTGATGGCAGCGGCACAACTGGCAATACCACGGTCTATGCAAACGGCTTCGACATCCTTCGTTGGTTGCCCCAAGAATGCAATGTCATTCTGCAAGGCAACATCTGCACGGAGATTGAGACTGTTGTTAACAAGCATTTGCATTTGGCAAAGACGCTTGACAAGGTACGTCAGCACAAATATCAGATGAGTAGCAACATGATGGCGGAGTCCGAAGAGGTGCTCAAATGGGAGGAGATGGAGAAGAAGCGGAAAGAGGCTGGAGCCGCCGGCGCTACTCGAGAGCAGGCTTCTGCGTAACGCGAATCTGTCGCAAGGACAAATTGCTTAGAAGCACATTTGCTTACCTTTGCGCATAGAACGCCTACGCCAGACGGCAACTCATTTCGAACGATACCGGCTCCTCAAATTGAGCGAACCCACGATCACACTTCAGCGGAATGCTGAATTTAGCAATGACCCTACGAACGACCTCTTATACCCCCCCACACGCAGACAGAGCTGCTATTTGGATCCACTTTTGGAATCAGCGGGTTCTTGTCTCGATGATTTGGGCAAGTGCTTGAACTCCGACTGTTGTACTGTATAGCTGCTGGAAAGGAGGGCATCGAGGACGGAAGTGACCTTTCATGCTTGTACAGTACAGATGTATTTCTTGGGAGGCCCATTCCTTGGAGAAATTACAGCTTGGGAAACACGGCTACGAAAGTCATCATGAAAAGCATACCTTATTAGGCAGTCATTGAAATGAATAATCCCAAGGTATTGAATCATGCTGGCAGTGCACATTTTCAACTTTTCGCTGTCGATTGATGACTTTTAAAGTTGTTCTATATATATACCTCATGTTGATGATAGATAAGATAGCCCATCATGCAGCGATTTCGCTTCGACACGTCTGTTTTCGATCATTTGTGAAATTTTAATTTTCTTTTTTTGGTTTCAAAAACTTCCACACTCCCAGTCCCCAATTATCCTCTCAAAAAGCGAATCGACATGGGACAAATTTTGAAATGAAAAGTACAATCATCAATCCTCGCCATTGCCCAGCACTTGGGAACAGCCTGTGATATTCCCCGCCAATGAACGCCGCGATGAATGATGGGGAGGGGGGGAGAAAACAACAAAAGATCCAACGCTAGAACGCGGCAACAGTTAAAAGTCTTCATCAATAAAATGACCGACTTCCCTTTCTTTCTCGCATATCATCATCATCTCCTCCTCCTCCCAACAATCGGCAACTTATCCTCCATCCACTTTGATTCTCCTTCACTCGGATGTTCATTGATATAATACAACTTCCTCATCCCACAGAATCCTCCAGGTCGCGCAGTCCTCTGGATACGTTTGAACTCGCCCTTTAACTCCGTCGAGGACTGATGGGTGGTCCCGGCTCGAAGAAGAGCTTTACTTTCCTCACTCCAAGTCCAAACCAAATCCTCGACTTCATCCCCAGGCGCATGAAACTGTCGTGGATTATACGAAGGTCTTCCAGCTACGAGATTGGCAATGCTGTGGATGATGGGATATAGTCGTTCGAATCTTTTCGTGAATGTGAGCCAAGGGAGGACATTTGCTGAGTATGCGACGCGGATGTAGGGGTTCATGTAAATTCCTGTATCGTTAGATGGAAGTGGGTCGCCCATAGCTGAGAGATCGGCGTGGATGAGGCAGCATTCCGATGCGTCCCAGTAGGTATCTGTTTCTGCTCGGAAACGGAGGGAAGAGGAATTTGTTGATGGGCTGTCGGAGTTGCGGAGGCCGTGGCGTGGGTCGTATTGCAAGGTTTGTGGTTGGAGGATATTTTTGCCATTGGAGATGAGTTCTTTGGCTGAGGAGTCGGAGTAAAGTGGTGCTTGGAAGTATTTGGCGTCGAATGCTACCATTCCTCCCCAGCAGGATGTTACCCTTACGGCATCCTTTTGATCACGGACGTCTTTCCTGCTTTCTCCTTTGCCCGCGTTAGTGAACCAGGGATAGAATGGTACGCCCATATCGTAGCCTTCCAGATCCCGAGTTGCGAAGGTGTCGTAGAATTTGAAAGGGTTTATGAAGTCCACGGCACAGCTAGCTCGGTATGAAGCACGCCCAGTCTTCTCGTCGACGTTGGTGTTGAGGAGAAGGTTTGCTGCATCAATTGGGTCGAAGACAACATCGTTTAGGTAAAGGAGCTTGTCGAATCGCGTATTGTACGCTGGCGATTTCTCATCTTCCAGAGGTCGAAGGGCTCGATTCCGTACATCTGCCAAGAACTGCATACGCTTTAATCGTAGACTGCCATCTGGTGTAGAGACGTGAGGAAGATCGGCAAGATCCAGTCGTTCTGTGACAATGGCCGACTGGCAAGTAATGTTCGTTCTGAAGGAGTCGAGGGCGGCCAGCGCTCCCGGATCTGGATCGTTCTCGTAGATGCTCAAGAATACATTCTCAGGACCCAATATGTTGATCAAATGCAGCACCGATTGTCCCCATTGACCTGACACAACTTCGCCCTCGTGATCGTACAGACTCGCTGCGATGTATATCTTCTCGTTGTAATCGTTTACTCTTTGGCCGAATTCGCGTACGCGATTCCGCAATGCCCGGTAGCGTGCCGGCGGATTTGCATAGGACGGGAAGAATAGTCCACATATTACAATTGCTGAGAAAATGATGTAGGGAGCCAGAAGGATAAGTTGTAGTATTCGGCAACACACTGATCTCCGCCTTCGTGGAGGGTGGAATGTGAAGAGTGAAGAGGCAGAGCCGGCTCGCTTGTGTATTCGGAATGGCAGCCATTTGGGTGTCGGTGCTCCTGTCAAGGACTCGTATGCCAGATCGTCGGCGAACGCGTCGAGTTCGTGCCCCACCTGCTCCTCATCGCTCTCGACACTGCTCGCAGACGGTGTTCGGTATAGCAACGCCTCCTCCTCCACGCGGTCTTTTGCTTCCATGCCGGCAGGCGCAGAGTGCTTCCAAGGAGACAGCCAGCTTGGGTGCTTGGGCGGTGGCAGGGAGAAGCGTAGGGAATTATCCAACAGTTGTATGGTCGCGATCGCGTGGTCGTCGGTCACTGTCCCGAAGTCAAATCGGGCCGTGGTTAAGAGGAGTGCGGGAGGAAAGGTAATAAGTAGATGGAGAAGGAGTGACGAAAAGCTCGGGCAGTGTAGAATAGGAGACTTGGGCGAGAGGTGTGTGGTGGTATAGCTGCTCGAGGCTATGCTACCCTGCCGCCGATGTGCAACGTGTGGACACACAGACATGAAAAAGGCAATCGCAGGCAGGGCAGACGGGACAATGTAAAGGTGGTGAAAAGGTTAACTAACAGTATGATACTACACAGCCTCAGCCTCCCTCCCTCGCGACAGATGGCCTTCCATGTCCCCGTTAGGCCGTTGCACGAAGCCAGAGCCTTTGGAGCACACCCAGGAGCTGTTTTAGATCTTCTGGCCCAAGCCACTCGCTGATCACTGATCATCCCTTTCGTCTTCTTCGTCTTCGTCTTCTTCTCCATTGCCATTTGTCCCCATGGCATATACAAAGATCCAATCGATACCATAACACTCTTCAACCGTTTCGTGCCAACAAGCCCCATAGAAAGCCAAATTCCATGTCCATCATCTGCCGCTCTCGATATGCTTCAAATGCTTGTATCCATGTGGGGAACCACTTAGAATGCCAAACACTAGCACGCTCGAGGCTCGAGGCTGATTTCAGTCAATACCCTGTTCATTATCTTTATGAATGAGCTTGTTGCGTCGGGACTCGGACTGTGAGACAAAGCAAACAACGAACACCATCGAGCAGATGCTTGATTCCGTGACTAAACTACGGTGAGGAACGATCAAAAGGATGCCGATCGTTGCATGTATGTGGTCATTGCTCGCAAATTTCTCCGCTGCCGCCACGCAGCTCGTAGAAAGGATAAAGTGGTGTTCATCAGCTCGCAGTGACAGCTCCGGAATGCTGTAATATAACAGTATTGTCAGGTAGCATGTGCACCACGTGGCTCAAGCCTCAGAGGACGAGCATCTTGGTTGCTGGAATACAAGAATAGGCTAAAAAGAAAGTAAGTAATGTAAGTCTGGCTAAAGATGCATTTCACAAACCGGCTGTGCTTGCCTTGCCAAATCTGGCACAGCTTGCGCGGTCCACAGCCAATGCAGAAATGCCTTCTCTACGCCGCGTCGCTACGCTTCCTCTCCTGCTCAAGCAGAGCATCAACCACTTGGAAAATGCCGGTCACGAGCTTCATCGTGCCCTCGTCCACCTTGCCTTGAAACCTCTGTTGCACTTTGTCTGGATGCCACTTCACTCGCTCTGACTTGTAGATCTGCACGCGTGATGGTCCATCCTTTTCCAGAGGCACATGTCGCATGAAGTCCTCAATGTTCGGCTTAATGACCGGCTTCGACTGCAAGACAGGCCATGGCATGCGCTTGGAGGGTTCAGCGGACTTGCTGTCGGCATTCTGCTCCAAAAGCTGCTTCTTGAGTGCGTCCCAGGCTGCAGCATATCGCTTCCAAGCGTCGCCGTATTCGTGTTGCGATGAACCGTTAGACGTGCGCGCCGAAGCTCCGCCAGTCTTGCCCTCGAAGTCGAAAACATATTCGTAGTCCTCGTCATCGACACCTGCGAATTTCCGAGCATGCTGCCTCTCCGCGCGTTCCCATGCGGCTCGCTGTTTGCGACGAATGAAATCCTCGCGCTGTCTCGTCCGCTCTTCCTCTTCCTCGCGTCTCTGCTTCTCCTTCCGCTCGCGCTCGAGGACTATGTGAGGATTCTTCTTCTCCCACATTTTCGTTTGCACGTATGCGGCATATTGCTCATCGTTCATCTGCACCAGCTCACCTTGTTCGTTTTCCACTGTCGGTCGAGCATAGACATGAATGGGTTGGCTGTAGACACTTTCCCAATATGCGGCGCCCTCATCGTCGGCGAGAGCATCGAACAAAGAGTCACGAAACGCTGCGGTCGAGTCTGCAGTGGCATCGCGCTCGAAATCGATAGGTTCTCGTGGGAATGGATGCGCGGCGCCCTCCGACTCTTCCTCTGATTCATGCTTCGATTTTCTGCTCTTGCGATGCCCACGACCACTGTCGCGATGCCGATGATGCCTTCGCTTCCTGTCTCTGGGATCTGAAGTTCCGCTCTTGAACCGAAATTTCAGGGACGAACCATCGTCTTTTCGGTCTCCGCGACGTCTGCGCTTCGAGTCGTCAGAGCTTTGACGATCCTCATCGCGACTGTTATGCCGATCGATTTCATCCTGCAAGCTGGCAAGAATGGCATCGTGGTCGACTTCGTTGTTGTGGCTCTGCAATCCATCCCTCACTTGCCTCTTGCTCTCCGCAAGGGATGGCATTTCTGCGGTCTCACAGAGCTGGTCGATGTATGTAGCATGTCGGTGGATTAAGCGGCTTTGCGAGCTGCGTGATCACATCAACTTGGCTGTGGTCGAGCGGGAGAAGGGCGCGATGACATCGCTTTCTTGGTTGCACATGCCAGCCAAGCAAGAGAGTGGGCCGGCCCGCCGTCCCTTGTTTGGTCTGATCTCCAGAGACAATATGAGGCATGTGATGACGGAAACCGGATGGAACAAGGCAGAGCACGAAAGCCTTTCACACTTCGACACTGGCACAAACATGAGTGGAAACTCACATTTGGCCCATTTTGTCATCAATCAAGCACTTTCGTCGAAATAGAGTTCCATCAGAAGCCACGATCATGGCTCGTCTCTCGGCGTCAAGCTCCGCAATCTCCTCCGGCCACGCCTCCCACGCCAACGGTCACATCTCGGTCAATCCTTCTCCCACCACGACAGTCTCGTCTCCAGCGCAGGAAGAAAAGGATGATGATGCGACCTTGAAGCCTTCGGTCCCGGAGGAGTTGGAATACGACGACGAGGACGATGTGATCGATACATCAGACGTTCCCATGGACGAGTCACTATTCCCCGGAGGCTCACGCGATCTCTCAAGAATCGGACTGCAGGCATTCGCACTTGGAAACTCCTTCTCAGCTGGCCTCATTCTGACCGCCTATCTCGTCACAATCGAGTCGCTATGGTGGCGTCTCCCAGCATTCACTGCTACCTTGGCATTCTTCCATTTCATGGAGTACTGGACTCAAGCTCGATACAATACTCCAGCCATTCGAGCTGATAGCTTCCTGCTGTTCACCAATGGCTGGCAATATAACACAGCTCACTCGCTAGCTACCGTCGAGCTTGTGCTATCTTGTATCTACCCAGCCTATGGCCAAGCTTGCGTTTACCCGTACACCATTGCCGCTGGGCTGGCTTTGGTCTTCGTTGGCCAGTTCGTCAGAAGTCTTGCAATGGCACAGGCTGGAGTCAGCTTCAATCATGTCATTTCGCGAGAGCGGAAAGAGACACACAAGCTAGTGACGCACGGTATCTACAGATTCTTCAGACACCCAAGCTACTTTGGATTCTTCTGGTGGGCTTTAGGAACGCAGGTAATGGTTGGCAACAAATTTTGTGTCTTTGGCTACGGACTGGCACTATGGGGCTTCTTCTCTACTAGAATTCGAGGTACGTGCGCTCAATAGCGGTCGACAACCCGAGATTACTGACTTTTGCAACAGCTGAGGAGAGACTGCTCTCTGATGAGAAGTTCTTTGGCAAGGACTATCTGGAGTACAAGAAGCGAACAGGGACCATGATACCCTTCATTCCATGAGCGCATTTCTCGTACACCCCGGGCAGTTGGATCGACTCTTCCGAAGACGCGAAAGGCACAATCGGCGTGCCACTGTTCGCATGCTAGACTGTAGCGCATCTCAACTTCAGGAAGCTTCGTCTCCAATCTCAGGTCTTGTTGTCGCATTGCGATCCGTATCAGTCCACAGCAATGAACCTCTCACGAAGGCCACGACCAGAATCTGAATAAAACGTCGCTGCGTTTTAAACCAGATAACGAACACCTCGGTCCTTCATCTGCTTGATGCCTGCACGTGAGATGTGATGTTTGCTCTGAATAGTGAGATGTGCTCCAGGCAACATATATGCTTGCGGTAGTGTATCTAGTCCTACTACAAAGTTTCCAGCTTCATCTCCGTTCATATGTCCTGTTGGCCTTCTATGCAACGTCATACACAAAGGAACGAAACTCTCAGCCACGATGATCATCACCTCAAGTCGTAATAACACACTTCTCAGCACAAATATGTACAAGTTCGAACCAGAATATCTTCATCGTCAAATCGTCAAGAAAATGCAAATGGGGGTATCCAGTTTCATCGCCGTATGCTGCAGTGCAATATGCTCCAGTATGGGATGTGTTCAAGTGATGAGGAATGATGTGTTTCATCCACGAAGACCGTGATAACTGGGATAAGATGTTAGATTCGTGCCGGTGGTTGAGGACTCGGTCTCCTCTAGAAGTGCATCGTCGCCAATTTCTCGCCACTCGAGACTTCGTTTGGCCATGCGTCGGACACCAGGCACGCGTTGTGCCCAGAGAGATTCGGATGGTGATCGGAATGTGTAACCACGCTGTGAAGCGATAACACCGATGGCTTGGAGGACTGATTTGCGTGTGTCACGACCGAAAACTGTAGGGTGGCAGATCCATTCGAGGCTCATCTCTAGCTCGGAGTCGAGGGCGGTCATCGTTGTTCGGTCGATGCCGATGGCGGGTGAGAATGGGCTTATTTCGTGGTGTCCGGGTGATGGCGTTCGAACGCTTGTACAAGGTGCTGGGAAAGCACCATCGAGAGGGGACATTTTCCATGGCTGTCCTGAAAGTGGAGTTGGAGGCAGGGCGCCGGTTGGGGGCGGCGTCGGCACTGGAGGAAGGCCACCTTTGCCTAAACCTTTCAAGATAGATCGCGTTTCGGCAAGAAGATGGTGTGCTCGATCATTCTGGCCACGGCTGACAAGGCTCAAAGCTCTTGCCAACATGTCAGCAGTCAGCAGCTCCATACGTCGCTGGACCACTGAAGAGTGTGGTGGTATCGGTGGTGTTGTCGGCCGGTCATTTTGTGCTTTCTTGGAAGGTGCAGGTAGCATCGTGATCGCGAGTAGAGAAGGTCGGGCCAGCTGAGTTATGGCACCTTCGCGAAGAATGTCGCCCCAGACGAGATCTGCTTGAAGGATTGGAAGCTCCTCAACGGAGACAGCGCGGCTTTCTTCTTGCTCGATAGGGCCGAGTGCTTCAAGACCGGAAATGATGCTTTCCCAGGGATCGGCGAGCGACGATTCCGGTGTCGAGCTGTCAGGCTGGATAGCCAGCTGGACAAGGATATCGCGCTTGTCGCCGAAGCGCATGTCGCCGAGTGAAGCTTCTGCATCTCTACCAGTTGCTCGCTTGCTTATCTGGAGGGCACCGCTGATCTTCACAAATTTGGCAGGTGAGCCCTCAGGCAGACGCAGCCTGACCTTCACGTTCTGATGGGACGTGCTTTGCAGTGAACCAAGGCAGCCTGCGACGCACTCTCTAAGCATTAGCCAGTCCTTGACATACGTGTAGCTCGCTTTTGTCTTCGTCGCCATCTCGATCATGGTATCAGGCTTGTGTGTCAGTCCCAGGCCGAAAGAATGTATGCCAATCTTCGCTGCTTCTGCTCGGGAGACGACAAAGTCCACGCTGTCCGGATCAGAAACGGACGAATCGCTGATGAGAAGGATATGTGACAGCGGGTTTGACGACTTGCGTTGCATGAGAAGGTCCACTGCCACATTGGCGCCATCCACGACATCCGCGCGAACATTCTTGCTGCCGATGGGTCTGATGGAACTCAAAGCCTGGCCCCATCCATTCCAACTTTTCGTTGTCATTCCGACGAGAGGCACGCCTCCAGACCCGGAACCAAATGTGACGAGGCCCAGACGATCCCGCTCTCCAAGATTCGCTACCAGGAATCGCAAAGTCTCCCTCAGCAGATTTATTTTGAGACCTTGCATCGAGGAGGTCACAGGCACGACAACAACAATGTCCAGAGGTATATGTGGGGAAGAAGCCAACTTCATTTCGTGGCCACCAGCACGCGAGTTGCTGTATTCTGTGGGTGCGGTGGCCTGCGATCGGTTGGCTCCGTAGGATGATGGAACAGAAGATACACGCTTGTTCCTTCGTGACATGTACTCGTCATCATCGGTGCCTGAAAGGTCCTGATCGAGATCCTGCTGTGTGGGTGCGAGTGGCGCAGGTCGATTGATGTTGATAAGTGCCTTTCGCCACTGGCCGAGCTGTGTGCGATCCTGAAATTGGAGATGGAAAGCAGGTAACTCGACTACAGACAAGCTCAAAGTGAGGACGTTCCCTTCTAGTGATGTTTCAACCCGGCTCAGGTGCTTCTTGACCAGAACCGAACCTTTGAGTGTGCATCGTGTTTTTGGCTTAGGTCCATCCGGCTCATCCCAGGTTCGACTCGCATTTGGCTGAATCTTCTTCTCTTTCACGCATATCAACATCTCGCTGAACAGATAACATTCCAACTCTTGCCACGTTTGCCCGTCCTTGCCAACATGAACAATGCCGTGCATGATCAGCTTGCCGAATCGATCGGAATCCAATCCATGCCAGTTGTCCACCCGCCGATACAATTCGTCTTTCGTCTCTGCGAGCGCATTGTCTTCGTGCACACTGTCAACTGTTTGTTCGGAAATCGGACGAGGCTTTGGCTGCTCGAAGCGTTGTTCTATCACGGGCGATGGCAGTGGTGGAGGACTTCGCAGGTCCTCTGGATGTGGATGCCACTTCCCTTCCAGAACCTCCACAGTCACCAGGCAGGTCAGACTTTGTTGGTGCCGAGATTTGCTGATGGTTGGAAATTCACTTCTCACTGTAACAATGGGTGCCGGGATGGGGTTGCGGCTTTGGTGTCGTGAGCTTCGTGGGCTGGCGAGCGATGCGTCCATTGATTGCACATCGTAGTCGTGTCGTCTGCCACTGGCGTGATGGCTGTCGCCATAGTCCGAGATGGGTGCGGTTTCGCCACTCGGATGTCGCCCATGGCCATCGGAAGCGGATGCACGGGGAGCAGTATAGCGCTCGTATCGATGACGGCTCAGCTGAGCTTGATCTGGCCGCAGATGCTCTCGCGATACTCTTTGAGGTGGAGGTTGTTTTTGCGTGGCACTGCTCGACCGTCTCGGCTCGTCTGACTCCCACGTGTGTGGTGCAGGTTCGACATGCACTGGTCTTTCTCTCAGATCCGGAGTTCCCGACTGACATACGAGTCTATTCAGGTTGTCGAAATCGATGTTTCCTCGGCGGCTCGTATCGAAGGCCAAGGGCTTGGTACACGTTGGGCAATTCTGAACCTCGAGTTCCTTGATGAACTCGTAGAAACATGCCTCGTGCGATACATGGCCGCATGAAAGCTGAAGGATTCGCTCTCCGCGTAGAATGTGTTCCAGAGGCTCGTCGCATGCGGCGCAGAAGCTGCCCACGAATGTTCGCTCACGTCGATTCGTGCCTTTGGAGGCAAACATGTCGCCGGTCAGCTTGCTAATGGAGGCACGCTTCGAGGACAGGCTCCGATCTATGTGTTCCTCGGGCAAAGGAGGCCTGGCGGAGGCGGGCGTAGGGTGCCCAGCAGTATTGTTCGAATAATGTTGGTCCAAATTTAGCAAGCTTGAGGGTACAGCTTGACTTTGCCGGGAAGCTGAGACAGAGTTCTGAGGTCAGAATATAATAGTGGTTCATGCGCTTCCGGAAGCCTGTGGACGTTCTGATGGACAGCGCGCGTGGCATACGGGCTGCGGGTGTGGGTGAGGGTGTGGGTACATAGTACACAGTTCTAATGGCAATGATCAATGGGAGCTCCCGCCGGCCTGTTTCGTGTGAACAAGGTCTAATTTGGAGTGGCGGTAGCGCTCAGACAACGTGACACGACACTGACATGGCGGGCTTTCGGGCGTGAGTACAGAGTGAGAAAGAGGCCTGGCCGCGCGCGAGCAAAAGTTGAAGAGGTGCCGGCCGGCGACGCCCATGTCACCATGTCACCATGTCACCATGTCACCATGTCACCCATATGATGCCGCCAACGTGAAGCTCTTGAGTCTTGACCAGCGAACCCGGCCGCCATGCTGCTGTGCACAGTGCTACAGTCGTTAGCGCCTGCTAAAACCACTTCTGCCCCTGCCATGCCAATGCCGGAGATTTAAGTCTTTGTGTGAACGGCGCGCGGTGCGGGCATATAGCAGCCCGAGCCCGAGCCCAGTCTTCCTACGCGTGCTGCTCAGTGCTGTGGTGCATAGAGGCGTCCAGGTACCGCGCGCGCGGTTCATTGCACGGCCTACAGCCTGAGCAGCCAAAACTACCGACAGCACGAGCAACCTTGACCGTGGCGCTCTCTGCTGTCATCATTCCCGTGGAAGCATGCCTTCTTCCTCTTCACACCCCTCCTCCAACATTGATAGCATTGTTGTTGTTGGTGGAAAGGGGGCTCGAGACACCTCATTCCGCTCCGGCAGATCCTCCTTGCCTGTACAGTGTACCTAGATGCTCCATCATTACATGCCGACATCAACAACGCCTCGGTTGATTGCTCCTGTCAAGACCTTGTGACCGATCATGTCATCATATGAGATTCAGCGAAAGCTGCTGAGACGCCGTCGCCCATTCTGGCCAGGGTAGCAATCTTCAAGTGTGCGATGAAATGGACATCAAGCCAGCTCCCTTGCCGATTGCGATGAAATGGACATCTAGCCAGCTCAGCTCCCTTGCCGATTGCGATGAAATGGACATCTAGCCAGCTCCCTTGCCGATTGCCCACATGCAAAGAATACCTCACACTGACTTACACTCTGAAGCTTATCGCGATGAGGCCTAGAGGCTCGCTCTGTCACAGAGCCCTTTTCAACGCCATATCGCATGGGCCTTGATTCGCTTCGACTGTTGCAGCAACATCCCTACGTCTGTTGTGGGACGATGGAGCTGTCCTCTGATTGTGTTACGGCATATGCATATAAACCTACAGACTTGACTTGCAGGTACGCAGGAACAGCGCGTGTCGAATCGCACCATCCTCCAAGTTGAAATGCAGTGACATAATCCCTTCGACCACGCCTGGATGTCTGCCAAGTCTTCGCACTCACCCGCCGGACCGATGGATTTAGCACAACTCGAATGCGACTCTGCGTTGATTGGAAGTGGACTAGCTTGAAGAATACTGAGGAAGCTTCGAATCGAACAATAATGATGGATGAGACTCGAGAGAGTTCAAAGTTTCGGAGCACAAGCCAGACGGGAATCTCGCTGGATCTTGCGGCGCGCAACTCTACTCCATACGCTGCACCATACCGCGTTTCAGGTGGTAACGCAGCACCGCGCAGAAATGGTCAGAAACGGAGCGCGAATTGATTTATCTGACTGTTGAAATATCACGCTTTACAGGCTCCCTCGAAATCCGACATGTCCGCGGCTTCCACCATCTTTAATCATTCGGAAAGCGTGTTGCAGACACTCGCTATTCACTACACCCTAGCCAATTTGCTTATATTGTTCCAGCTCCTGACGCAACGTGAACTTCAATTCGCTTGTTGGCTCGGCGCAGTCGGCACCAGGTCGGAGGTCGAAGTCGACAACGACATGAGTCGAAGTAGTTCGGAAGAGGAGACTATTTTCAGACCATGCACGACATTGGTTCAGCATCGACATTTGTCTAGCAGAGACCTATATCACTTGACTCGAACTGCGAACATCATCGATCACCGGCTCCTACTGACTTGATATCAAGGTGTACTAAGACTTTCTCGTGCGGTCTGACGCTCAAGTTCAGATCTCGTGATTACAGCTCATCACCGCATGCCGCTGGAACACAGGTCGCTGATCGTGGGGATCGCAGTCATATCGCTTGGCTTCACAACAGAGGCATTGTCCGCCTTTCGCCGCGCCTTCTAGTGCGAACCTGGAGGCCAAGGCGTTATAGTGGCTGTGGCTGCTGCATGGCTTGACAAAGATTCGCCCCGTGTCACGATACTGGCCATGGAGACTACTTTACCTCATGCTGGTGAGGTTCAGCAGGCGCGCTCAACATGACACCTATGGGATACCTCACAGCATGAAAGCATTGGAAGAATACATACATCACGCTAGGCTGGTGACCTACCACGTGGTTCGGACTACAATGCAAGAGCGCCGCGCGCGGGCGAAGAACCCGTGAAGCCTCTTGCTCCAAATAGCATTCCGCATCCTGTTTCTCGACATTTCGCTATATTAGGCACCTTTAGTAGTAGGTTTCTAGCCGTTTAGCATATGTAAGAAGCCGCGAATAGCGCCGTTTTAGCGGTAGCAAGTAAATAATTAGAATAACGGCTAATTTGAGGTTTAGCTAATAGTTTAGTAGCGTCTATAGAATAATTGCTTAGTAAGTAACGGAGGTACTAAGAAGCGCTAGGGGTCTTAGACCTTACTATAATTAGTACTATAGCTAGATATCTATTACTATAGTATACTATAGCGGAATACGACTTAGATAGCTTCTTAACTAATAGTAAACTCGATAAGGATATAATCGCTATCTATAGTAGAATACTAGTAATAACGGTAGCTCTACTAGCTTCCGAGGTCGATAATCTACTAGATCTAGCTATTCGCCGAGAGGGTAAGACTAAGCGTAAATACTAGTATAGATAGGCTTATAGTAATAAGCTATATAAAGAGCTACGCGAGTATCTAAAGGATAAGTAATAGTTAATAGAGATATATCCTAAAGCTAATTTCTAGAGAGACTTCTAGTTTAGTAAATAATAAGTAATCGAATTAGCCGAGTTACTAGATATTAGGTCTATTAAGCTACTATACTATATACGTTACGATCTAGTAATAGTACTATATATTGTTTATAGAAGGCTTAGTAATCTAGGTTATTAGCGTAACCTATACTAGATATTTAGTCGAAGCGAGGATTAGGTATCTCTTATATTTAATACTATCTATATCTAAATAGTAAGACGTTAGAAGGAGTACTTAGTATAGGACTTTAATCGATTAAGTAAAGCCTACCTATATAGAATAGCTAATACTATCGCTAGACTAATCGATATAAAGTACGTCTTCGGTTATATTAATAGTATACTATAGAAGTACTATAGATCGATATATAACTAGCGGCCGTTCTATAATAGATATAAGTACTTCTATAGACTTAAATATTAAGGTATTATCCTACTAGACGGCATTATATTAATCTACGATCTAGTATCTAGATCTTATAGCAATACGGCTCTAGTACTCGAGTCTAGCTTTAACGATATCTAGAAGTCCTATTTTGAGCCGCTAGGGTAGCTATATCGACTATTTAACGAGTAGGTATTCTTATATAGTAATTAGGCTTATAATATCCTTAATAGTATTATAGGAAGTTAGAAGACGACGAACGGCGAGTTTCGTAATACTAACGAAGCTATAGCGGTAAAGGAGATAAGTACTATACGCTAGTCGGTAGAATAGGGATTTACTAAGGTTATTAATAACTTCGAGTTAATAAAGTACTTCTATAGGCTCTAAGTCGAGTTAATACCGGTCGGAGCGATATATCTTATCGCTATACTACTTACTAATTGCCTTACTTGTTATCGTAGCGAGAATAAGATTAGTCGACTATATAAGGTAAATCCTCTAAGTATATACGAGTATCTTACTAATCTACTATCCCTACCTATAATACCTATAGCTTAAACTAACGATAGCGACCTTCTACGCTATAGTAGGGACTTTAGAGTAGGCTTTTAGACTAGCGATAAGATATTTAATAGTAGCGCTTCGTTTAGATATAATCGGACGGTTATACCGGACTATAAGATAGACGAGATTAAGGTTATTAATATAACGAGAGAAGATTAAACTAGGAGATAGAGATCGAATATAAAGGAAATAGATAGATATAGATATACCTATACTAGCGCGTAGTATATTATACGAGATACTTTATAACTTTAAATATAATAATAATATTAGTAATTTTCTATACTATTCTATACGCTATATTCTTTAGTATATAGCGCGTATTATTATCTAAAAACGAACGAAAACGAGTAATATATTATTATATAGTAAGTTATAGAAGGTCGACGCCTACTTACTAAGCGATAAAAGCTCCGCTTTTCGTATTACCTAGAGTTATATACTATAATACCTATCCTATTTTACGAGTCCCTTACTACTATCGATATAGCGTTCGTCGTTCGAGCTCCGATTCTATAATTTTATATAGTATAGAGAGTCTTAGTACTCTTATACCGAACTAAGCTACGATTACGAATAGGTACTTATAAAAGAAGATATCGATTAAGTAATTATAATATTCTCGATAATAAGAATACGATAATTACTCCCTTATAACCCTAACCCTAACCCTAACCCTAACCCTAACCCTAATCCTAACCCTAACCTTAACCTTAACTCTAATAGATTAAATTATCTACGAGAATACCTCTTCCTTAATAGTATTAAGGTCTACGAAGCCGTCGCTATTATTATCGTAGTCTAGTAGGTCTATTTAACTTCCTATAATACTATTAGAAGCGACTATTTAAGATAGTAGTAAGAATCGATATAGTAATAAAGAAGTAATAGTTACGGATAAGGCCTAGATACTAGACTAGACTATATCTAATTAACGTACTATCTTTAGCTTAACGTCTCTAATAGTAGTATTAACTCTTATCTCGAGTCTATTATTAATACTACCGATAGTACTTATATATCTAGTAGGACTTAGTATATAGTAGACGTCCTAGTAGGTTAGGTATAACCCGAGAAATTAGATCTAGGTTCGGTTTCTTAGCGGGAACCGGACGATTAGTTTAGGTTCGGGTTCTAGGACCTATACTAATTTTAGGTTAGAATCCGGACTTTTTCTAGGTTCTATAAGCGTTACTTAAAAGACTAGCTATACTACCGGCTATATAAAGGAAGCTTTACTTTTATACTACTTAGTACTCGTCCTATAGTATCTACGTATCGCCTAGGTCGCTATTGCCGTAGAAACCTTAGGTAGGTTACGTTAT